>PVIA01001508.1:0-274498 GCA_004024845.1 Tonatia bakeri
ATCTGTAATCTAGTAAACCTTTGCAGAATTGCCTTCTGTAATGAATATGGAGACTACTTCTACCTATCAAAGCCCTCATGCTATGCAGTGTCTGCTACTTCTTTGTAATTTAAGAAGGGTTTTTGTTGGATGGTTAAGATGTCAGCTAGGAATGTTTGGGGATGCAAATAGATAAAATACCCTATTAAACATTGACTTAAAATTCATGGATTACAGCTCTTATATAACAGGAATCTTGCAATAAAGATGCTGCAGGTCTAGTTCAAAGGCTCAATGAAAAAGGCTGAAAATCTCTATTATTGTGTCTTTCTCTTGGGCTTTTCCCATGACCACATGAAGGCTGCATTCTATTGGCATTCCTGGTAAGGTGAAGGAGTAAAAAGTTCAATTCATCTTTGGGGGTCTCCACATAGCCACCATAGCTATACTAGGAGCAATAATTATTTCAATGCATTTGTTGCTGCCTTTGTGCCAGGCTGTATAATATTTCTCCATAGATTGTCTCACATAATTTTTCTGACAGTTCTAGAGGGAGGCATTATTATTATTATATTCATTTTAAATTTGATAAAATCAAGACTCAGGAAGGTAATATAATATATTCAAGGTCCTATAATTAGTAAGAAAGAGAAACAGAATTCCAGCCCTGTTCTTTCTGGTTCTAAATGTGATGCTCTTAATGTTCTTCTACACTGAGTCTTATAATCAGAATGAGTTTGTGAATACATGGGTGTGTATCTATCTATACTTAAAATCTGTGTGAGATGCCACCTTCCCCATTTCATGATCTACCATTCTTCAAATTCCTGTTTTTCTCTTCTCATTTTTTTATCATAACTCTTATGACATCATGTCAGTTTATCAGAGTCATTTGCCACATTTCCTTATTTTTTATACTTAATAATAAGAACCTAATAGGCAAGGTCCATGTCCATTATTAAGCTTAAGCAGGTGTTTGCTAAATGTGTGCTGAGAACTCAGATGAAACCCTCTCCCCTGGTTCTTCTGCCTGCTATTTTATGAAGCATGCTGGAATCTGGGATTCAATTTGGCCAAATCCAATTGCTTGGCCTCTCTTATATCATTGCTAGATAGTCCACTCATGAAACATAATTTATGACCTCTGGAAATTTAAATAGGAATATGGCAGCTTTATGACTCCTTTACTCAATGACTGCCACCAATAACCTCCAGAATATAAACACAACTTTTATTTTCTGCAGAAATAAAAGTTCAGTTCTATTGTAAATCAAGAAGTCTCTCTTTATAAATTATATGTTAAATACTTACAGGTTTAAGGTACTAATACATTTAGAAACATAATAATAGTAATTGTCACTGTCTAGTTTCATATGACATTTTCTTTGTAGAACTTCAGGCCAATAAGCTTTTATTGTATACTTCATATTCATCAGATATCTTCAGAGTCCTGTCTTACCTATTCAGTTTTCCCTTAACCCAGAAAATATTTAGTAATAACACTTATTCTGTGCATGGCACTAGATGAGGCACTGAAAATATAGAGATATAGTATGATGGTTATTAAGTAAAGTTATATTCAAAGTACATTAATAAACAAAAAAAAGCCAATTTTTTAAAGCAGTATAAAAGACATTAGAGAAGAGAAAATACTTAAACAAGATCTTGAAGAATGATAAGGGGTTTATTAAGTACATAAGAAGATAATATGATAAAGGAAAATCAGATGCAACACTGTCAAAAATGTAACTTATTGGGGCAATATAAGTGATCCCATGTGGGTAAAGTACAGATTGCAACATAAGAGTGATGGAGGGAAAGTTGACATAGCAGGCGGGCAATAAGTCAGAGTAAATCTCACTCAACTAGGTAATGTGCCTGTAGTCTTACTGTAGAAAAAAACAACTCAGTGTAAATCATAAAGCAAAAGCCACGTCTACATTCTACTGCTATTCAGTGATTACAAAGGATTCTCCCCCTTTATTTTTTATGAAGTGAAAAAATAAGACAAGGTGATACTCAGACCAACTCTACCACACACCATTATTTTGGTATATTAATCATCCATTTTTGCCTAATTAAGTACTCCAAAACTTATTAGCTTCGGTCAGCATTTTTTCCCAGAGTTCCTGAGGATGAGAGCTCCTGGAACAGCTTGGGTAGATGATTTGGACTCAGGATCTGTCATGTGGTTTCATTCAAGCTGTGAAGTGGGGCTGGAACCAGTTGGAGGTTTGACAAGGGCTGGGGAATCTCATTCAAATATTAGTTCCATAGGGTTGCTCATGACACAGCAGGAAACTTCCCTTAGTGGGAAAAAGAAACATAGAAAGAGGGAGGGATATTGAGGGAATAAATTTCCAATGTCTTTTATAACCTACAGTTTGCCAAAATCTCACATTGCCTCTCCTGTTTTAATCCTATTGGACATTGAGAGTATCTGTGATGGAATGTGGAAAGGTAATATATGAGAGGTGGGGATCTGTGGAGACTGTTTGACATGCTGGCTACCATAGTCTAGACACTGTGGATCTGATGATTCATATCCATCTCACAAGCAAAATATATAAAATACACTGAAATGCTCCACCCCTCAATGCCTCATTCCATTACATCTGCTTGAAGTCCAGAATCATGTCACTTTAATGAAGTCAAGAATCCAATAACAATCTTTGGTATAGTTTCACATGTTAAAAATCTCAAAATGTAGTTACTTCCAATTTGAGGTCTTATAAACTAGAAAAACTAGTTATCTGCCTCTCATACATCCAATATAAGCATAGACCAACTTCTACATACATTTATATCCCTTCTCAGAAAAGGGGGGAAAGTGACACATAGGAGTCTTGGTTTCTAGCAGTTCTGAGATCCATTTGGGAAAACAGTGCAAGTTCTTTGATTATAGTGCTGGACTACTTTTGCCCGGGAGCTACTCTCCACAGTTCGTGACTGCTTTTTGGAATCTTTTTATGACTGAGTCATTCTTCCTTGTCCATGAGAGGTAATATGTATTTTGGCATAAATAGTCTTCTCAGCCCATATCCTGCAAGTGAAGTGTGGGATTCCAAAGGGCTCTCATTCTGTACTCTCTCTGACCCTTTAGCCCAATCTGGCATTATTTGTTCTGATATAATTTTCTTAAATCATTTTGGATCTCTTGTGAAATTTATGTCATCCATTCTGTTAGACAAAAGCCACAGTCATGAATCTTTTTGTGATAAATCCTCTCTAATTGGGTTCCTGTGGATAATGCTAACAGACAACTCTCTTAATTTTTCTAGAAGCCCAGTCTCCCTGGATGGCTTTCTGCCTGACTAAAACACACATGAAAACACCACCTTCAATCCAACTAAAATCTTACCAGAATACTTTTTGGTCACAGTATTTTCTCTATCTATGGACCTGGCTTTTCTGGCCATGTTCTGGATTTGTTCTTTGCTCAGAAGTCATTCCTTAATTTTAATATCCTTTGATATCTTGAAGCTTAAAAATTTCAAAACAATCAAATCTCAACCTCTTCATATAAAATGCCCTTGCTTATTTATTATAAGTAACTGGCAGGTGGGGGGTACATTTTAACATTTTTCCCATGGAAATCTCACCTGTAAACATTAAGCATTTTATAACTAACATAGGTTCCGAAGATCAGGAATCTAGGAACAGTTTACCTGGATGTTTCTGGCTTAAGATCACTCATGAGTTTACAATAAAGTGTATGCTGAAGCTACAGTCATCTCTCTGAAAGTTTGACTGGGGCAGAAGGATCCATTTCCAAGCCACTCATGCATCTGTCAGCAGGAGGCCTCGGTTCCTGTGATATGGACCCCTCCAGATGACTTCTCCAATCATCGCAGCTGGCTTTCCCCAGAGTGCATGATTTGAACAGAGAGAGAGAGTGAGAAAGAAGGAAGCTTCAATATCTTTTATAATCTATGATCTCCAGAGTCACAGCCTATCATTTCTTTATTTCTGCTTTGTTCTATTGGACATACAGACCAAACCTCACATATTGTTGGAGACTATTCAAATGTCTTTGCTGAATCCAAGGTCTTCCATGTTTTCTTCTAGATGTTTGATATTCAGCTATTATATTTGGGGTCCATAATTCATTTGGAGTTAATTCTCATATAGATATGAAGAAAGTATCCCTATTATATATAACATATATTGAAAACATTTTCTCTGAGTTTGTATCATTTAACCTAGTTTATAATGTGTTTTTTGTCACAAAAGTTGTTGTTTTAAAAAATGTGTGCCATTGCCCTGGCTGGTGTTGCTCAGTTGGAAAGGTTGTGAGTTAGATTCCTGGCCAGGTCAGGGTGGGTACAAGGAAGCCACCAATTGATGTCTCTCTCTCTCTCTCTCTCCCCTCCCTCCTCTCTAAAAGCAATAAAAATGTCCTTGAGTGAGGATTAAAAAATTGTGTGTAATCAAATTTATCAGCTTTTTTTTTAATCTGGATTTTGATGCATAGTTGGAATGCCTTTCTTTGACTGAGGTTGAAGAGGAATGTATTTTAAATTTAAAAATTCAAAATTAAAGATGAATGAACATTTTAAAATGATTTACTTTTCTAGTACTTGTATGGTTTGATGTTTAGTATTGTATCGCTGATTCATTTAGAGCTTATTTTTGTACATAGAGTGAGGAAAGGACCAAAGTTCCTATTTTTTTTCAAATGATTAGCCAATTGCTATGGTAACATTTATTAAAAAGTCCATCTTTAAACCAGTGATTTGAGATGCCACTTTTATCATGTACTAGAGTCAACTCATTTCCTCTTAGATATACTAAATAATAGCAATCCTGTAATTTCATTACTTTCCAGTATAACCACTTAACACAGAATGAATGCCTTTCCCATGTGAGGAGGACTTGTCAGAGTTTGTCTTCTGGAGACTGTTCTCTTAATATAATTGTACAGCTCTCATTGTTTCAATTTACATCCAGAAAAGATCTCTAGCCTGTGGAATTCAGGGCTGGTGTTTCAGAGTGGTGACCCCACCAAGTTTCTTTTAGGGGCTGTGTAGATGCAAAAGGTCTGAAAATCTGGACACGTTTCATTCAAAATGATTTTTGTTCAATGCCTTATTCATTGACAGGTGCAATTATTTCTTTAGTTGTTAGCAAGCAAAAAGGGAGTAGTCAATTCAGCAGAGAAAATCTAGGATGTGGTGTTCTCTTCTGCAATGTTAGTTGGCCTTACAAGTGTCATGGAAGAAATATACATTTTTTAGATTAAGGTGTTATGCATTTTCTAATTTGTTGTTCACTGTCTAAGAAACCCATGTGTTAAATTCTACTTGAAATTCAGTATATTGAATCTAAATGGATTACCTCATAAGCTATATCAATGGGGGGGGGACTCAGGGAACATAAAGTATAAAACAACCTAGCAAATATATAAACTTGTATTCCTACAGCACTTGGAAATAGGTATATATTCCCTTACTTAACATAATCACTGCAAAGAATAGTATGGTAGCAGGACAAGGGAAAAAGACCTTCCAAGGTAAAACTAAATCAACCATGAAAAGTAAAGTCAAGCAAATTGATTATTCTGACACTACAAAGTCAAACACACCTAAAGGTCAATATCATTGTAAAAAAAAAAAAATCCTTCTCGTAAAAACATTGCTCTAAGTTTTGAATTCACTGGAAAAGAATTAGTGAAAATGTTAAATGATAAGTATATTAAACTTTTTGCCCGTGTCATGCACAATGGTAGAGAACATATTTTCAAATTGTTGAAAATGGTATAAAGATTAGTGCTAACACATGGTGTGAAATGACTGATTGGACAGACTTGCTACTCTAGGACTAGACATGTCCTTTGATAATTACAGTGTCAGTGAAATTCAGAGGATTTTTAAGGCTTGAGTAATAAAATTTTTACCTGAGAATTGTTGATTCTGCACGTAAATGGTGTCTTAAAATGACATGTTCCTTTGTCACATAGATTTTATTTATTACCACGTTAATATTTGTACTTTCAGGGTTCTAAGCTACCTCAGGGTCAAACCCACAGAACAGGGAAGTTAAACACTACAGGAAATATTATATTATTTTGTTACAATAAGGGTGGGGGAACCCCCCAAGATTCTAGCATCACGTATCTTTTTTCTATGCCCTTTTCTCTATGCCCAGTTAATATTACCTCCATCTCATTTTCTTAATTGGCATCTTTAGGCTTCAAATTTTTTTTTTGTGATATGTCAATATGAATTTTCAGTTGTCTGATGGATATCTTCACTTTATACAAAACAAACCCCTCAAATTTCACTAAGGCAAATTTCAGAAATTTCCAGTTTGTGGTGTGGCATGTGAGGAGCTTAGAAATGACCTCTCCAGACTAACAACACATAAAAAGTTGCACAAGCTGAAAAATCAGCAACTCCTTTTAGATCCACAAGAAAAGTAAGAGGAAAGTGATATCTCCAAAATTGAAAAGACAGAAAAGCTAATAGAGAGAATTGCAACTTACCGGGGCAGAAGCCCATGAGCGAACCATTTCTGGGATAGGAAACCTGAATGGTCATTCACAAATTACTTCAGGCTCAGTGTGAACAAGTTTGAGAACTTCAGAGGCCTCAGTCATGGAAATGGAGATCCTCCCATGTTTATGAGTTTTAGCTTAGAAGCTCAACAAGGTTCTCACAATGAGTATTGGGGAAAAATCCCCCCAAGTGTCCTACAGAAGAAGGGAAAAAAATCACTATTTTTTTAAAAGTTCTTTTAGAAAGATTTTATTTATTAATTTTTAGAGAAGGGAAGGAAGGGAGAAAGAGAGGGAAAGAAACATCAACATGTCATGCTCCCCACTGGGGACATGGCCTACAACCCAGGCATGGGTTGCCCTAGACTGGGAATCAAACCAGCAAACCTTTGGTTCCCAGGCTGGCACTCAATCCACTGAGCCACACCAGCCAGGGAAAAATCTCTGTTTTGAAATATGGCAGAGCTTTATATTCTTATCATGGTCTGCTCTCAGGTAAAATTTTAACCAGAACCTAATGTGCTGGGGTATTTACTAGAGCTTAACTGACCTGGAAAAAGGGGAAATAACCTATTCCATCTGGCTCTAACCTTCCACAGAGAGGAAGAGAAATACCTCCAGGCCCTTTTGGCTTTCCACATGAGAGAAAGGAAATACCTGACTTCAACCCCTCTACCTATTCTTTCCCATTTGAGGGCAGGGGGAACTGAGAAGCACTTGTGAAGTTCACGGTCCAGAGGCACAGACTCCTACAACACAGACTCAGTCCTACAACATGGGACTAAAGAATGCTTTCCCTCCCCACTACACCTCATCACCATAGTACAAAGGCCTGTCTGCAGGAGACCCTTAACCTAGTACATCTTGTCCAGGTACTAAGAAAAAAAAATGACAAGGCATACAAAATGGCAAAAAACACAGTTTTAAGAGACAAGACAAGCAACACAACCAGACTCAGATAATAGTAGACATGTTAGAATTATCGGACTGGGAATTTAAGACAACTATGATTATTATGTTAAGAATTCTGATAGGTAAAGTACACAGTGTGTGACAATAGATCAGACAATGTAAGCAGAGAGACAGAAGTTTTTAAGAAAGAATTTTAAAAAGACATGCTAGAGTTTACAAAAAATAAATAATGTCTTTAATGGGCTCATTAGTGGGGTGGACAACCAAGGCAAGAATTTCTGAGCTTGAGGATATTTAAATACAAACTGCCAAAACAGAAAGGTAAAGAGAAAAAAAAATTGAATGAAAAGAACAAAAAACTCCAGGATCACCAAGAACTGTGGGACAACTCTAAAAGGTGTGAAACCTAATTGTGATGGTAATACCAGCAGGAAAAGGAAGATGGAAAAAAACCTAAAACATATTGGAAGCAATAGTGCCTGAAAATGTCCTCAATTTAATGTTTGATATCAAATCACAGATCTGAGAAGCTCAAAGAACACCAAGCAGGATAAATGACGCCAACTTTCACCTAAGCACATTTATTATATTTAAATTGCAAAAAATCAAAAATTAAAAAAAAATGTATAAAAGAAGCCAGAGGGGAAAAACAATTCTATCCAAATTCTCCTCAGAAACCATGCAAGTAAGGAGAGTGGAATGGAAAAAGTGTTGCGAGAGGGAAAAACTAAAGCTACTAATGTAGAAATCTCTACCTTGTAAAATAGTTCTTCAAAAGTGACTGAAAAATAAAGATTGTTTTGTGCTTTACAACGTGATGTGTAAGGCAGAGAGTGATGAGAGACAATGCCAGTGAGGTGGACAAGTTTAAAGGAGCTAGGAAAATCATGTAAAAATTAACTTAATCCCATAGTCCATAGTGATAGTCAGTACTTAGTAAATGCTTATCATTTTCTGAGCATTGTGGTATGTTTTCAACACACCCAATCTTAGTTAGATCCTAACAACAGCCCAAGTAAGAATATCAGGACACAGAGAAATTGAGCAATTTCTTAACCACAATGCTATGAATACTGCAATGGGGAGTCATTAAAAGATTTTAAGCAATAAAAAATGTTGCTGGTATGTATTGTTTTTCCCCTATTATTGACTCCTTAATGGGCTAGAGGAATATTAAAGCTAAAATAGACCTTAGAGATCATTTGGCTCAACCACTTTAATTCACACAGTAAGGAACTGCAGCCCAGGAACATTAACCTGGTCAGGCCATATTGATTTGGTAGTAGAGTGAGATTAGCATCTTGGACTCCAAACTTATCCTACATCTTCCTGCAGTTCCCCTTCCATTAATAGCCTCTTCCTGCATTTTTAAAAATCATCAGTTCAAGCCAATAGCAATGACTGTAACCCTCATCCTAGTGATATCTCCTTCTTCCCTTATTTTTCCACATTAATCACACCTGGCATGTAGTGTGAATCGAGAAAAGAAGCAGACATCGGTTTGCCATTATTTGGAATTAGAAAACTTGATATTCTTTGATGCTTGCTTAGTCATTTCAAACAGAATTACTTTCACCCTATTAGAGCTTTTAGACTAAACTCTTGATAATTACCTCATTAAATTTCACTCTTCCAACAAGCTCCCTTGAAAATAGTTGAGAAGTTATCTCTGAGATAGTGTAGGGAAAAGACTCTGGATTTACAAACTGAGATGACAGGTTTCATAATCCAGTTCCACTACTTATAAATTAAGTAATCTTGACCAATTGCTTAAATAATCTGGTAAATTAGTAATAGCATTATAACCATCTTGCCAAGTTGTTGTGAGGATTAAACTATCATGAAAATTAGGCATACCTTTGATGTTCCACAAGTGTTTTAAGAGGCAACCAAGTTTTTTTGTGTGTGGCACTCTAATCTGCTGAAAGGGAGGTAGTAATACAAGTAGTTACTGAACAAATCTAAGGCCTTAGTTGCTTATAATAATTAGCATATAACTAGGCATCTGGTGATTTAATTTTTAAAAATTGTTAAGTGAGAATATTTTTCATTTTAAAGACTGATTTCCCTCCTAACTCTGTTAGTCATGCAGCATATAACTTTAGAGTAGTTAAGATAAAATTTCCCAAAATGTAGAAATAACACAAAAAGTTTATTTCATATTGTCCAATGTCATACACAGGTGTATTCTAATAGACCCATTCAAGAATTCAAAGAGTATTTGAGAAATAAAGACCACTGTCAGTAAGGTAAATAATGAAGAATTAAGTTTGCTAAATTAGACACAAAGCCTAGAGTAATCTTGTCTCCTAGGTGAATGTGTATTTGACTCACTATTTTCTATTGATCATGTCTCTATTTATAGACTCTGTAAAGCTGTAAACTCTTAAGTCACTTAAAAAATTCCTAAATTGCAACTATATTTTTGTCCAGAAAAAAAAAGTTATTGTCTACTAGAAAAGATAATTTTAAAAATTATATTATTATTGGGCCCTGGCTGGTGTAGCTCAGTGGATTGAGAGTGGGCTATGAACCAAAGTGTCGCCAGTTCTATTCCCAGTCAGGGCACATGCCTGGGTTGCAGGCCAAATCCCCACTTGGGGGCATGCAAGAGGCAACACACATTGATGTTTCTCTCCTCCCCTTTCTCTCTCTGTAAATATACATATTAAAAAATCTTAAAAAAATAAAAAAATTATATTATTATTGGCATCGAAGATATTAATCAGCTTTGTATCTAATTTAGCAAATGTATTTACACATTTCTCTTTTAGCTGAATAAATAAATATGTTCTACAAATGTTCTTGGAACCAGCTTTACCATCCTTCTGACTTCTTCAAAGGACTGATTAAATTTGTGAAATATGTTTGATATATATTTGTACAAAAGTCATTTTTTAACATTTAAAAAATTACATTTTGACAGAGCAGAACTTTTTGATGCCATTGTTATTTTAGGAGGAATCCCATGGTTGCTCCCCGCCAGCTAAGGTCACACAAAGTAAGAGAACTCTTGCCACTCTAGCAAAAATGGGGAATGAGCCATTATTGGTTAGTGGTGATGGTTAATAGATAATGTCAGTCTAGTTTATATCACTGGTGAAGGAGTGAAAAGATTTACAAAGGCAAAGCACCTCAGAGAGAAAAATGTAGTCTAGAGCCTATACTCAACCCCTCTCTTTCTCAGGCTCAGTTTTTTTAAATCTTTATGATCTAGTTGCTTGAAGTAAATCGGGTGAGGAATGCTGGCAGAAAAGAAGTCAAGGGTGCCCAATGAGTACCCAGAATGGTCAGGCAGACAAATCAGGCTCACTTCAAGGGCTGAATGATTATGGAGAAATGGAGTGTCACAAAGAAAAGAATGTGTGAATAAATATGAAAATATCCTGCCTTTCCCTCAATTACTTTCGTCAGGAGGGTGTAGTCTGGGGAGTCACTCAACACATAGAGCCAAATAAAAACTGGAGTGGAGGGCAGAGGGAGAGTGACTGGATGGAGATGGCCGAACGGCACAAACTTCACATTATAAGATAAATAAGCATGACTATAGTTAGCACTGCTGTATGGAAAACATGAATGCTGATATGAGAGTAGATCCTGAGAGTTATCATCATGAGGGGGAAGTTTTGTTTTCCCATCGTATCTCTATGAGAGATAATGGATGTCAGCTACACTTATTGTAATGCTTATTTTATGATATATGTAAATCAAATCATTATTCTCTACACCTTAAACTTATACTGTTCTGTATGCTAATTGTATCTCAATAAAACTTTGGAAAGGGGCAGGAAAGAAGCAACTGTGAAAAAGTCATGTCAAAGTCTTAAATGTCAATATTTCAGAATTTGACTTTGTTTGGAAATAGGTTCCTTATAGAAGTAATCAACTTAGAATCACCTAATTTGCTTGAACCTTAATTCAATATAAATGGTATTATACAAAGGACAAATTTGGACACAGACGTGTATACATGGAGCATTCCATGTCAATAGGAACAGGGCCATCCACAAGCCAAGGGGAGAAGCCTAGAACAGATCCTTTCCTCATGACCTTCAGAAGGAACCAACCCTGCCAATGTTTTCATTTTAGACTTCTAGCTTCTAAAACTGAGACAAAAATATTTGTTGTTTAAGTCACTCAGTTTGTGGTATTTTGTTATGGCAGCCCAAGCCAACTACTACGTGTGTCTTTATTTGAACAACTGAGTTATCTACATCTATAAGAAAACATAAATGCTATCTGAAATATTAATGCATTTTTATTATATTATAAATATATCAAACTGTTCATGTACAAATGTCCACTTAAATTTCCCTCTTATGTTGATGGAGTTCTCTTACACCAATAATGGAGACATTAATCAAAACCACTTGGTGTCCTAATTTTAGTGTTGTTATTGGTGTCTCCCTTCCTGCTTCTTTGGTTACTGGCTTGACTTACACGGCTTGACTGCAAGCACTGAGGTAGACATATGCCCAAGACCAGCCGTTCATATCATCCACTGAACCTTGCCATCATGACTCATCTGGCCTTGAACTGTGTTCAGAGATAAATGTCTCCATTACCATTCAAGAAATCCCTCTCCCACCTACTTCATTAATTTGCTTAAAATTATGTTTCTGTCACTTGCAACTGAAATTATGTTTTAACCATTTAATTTTTTCCTTTGAATTGATACTCCTAATAATTAAGTGTAGATTTTTAGAGGTAGATCATTTGAATTTACAGAATTGGAAATTGGATGACTCATCCATTTTCACATTGTTAGGAGTGAGATTAGAATAAGCCTAGACTTTGTAATTGAAAAAATAACAAATTAACACAAATACTCTTGATAATATCTCTAACACATATCAAATTAATAAGTTTCATGTTTACTATAACACATTGTTTTTCAGAGTGAAGGGAATCACAAATATTATTTAATTCTAAGTGTGCTGAATAAGGGGAATAGCATGTAGTATGTTTATAAAGTATTTGATCTGATTTCTTAGGGGGCTGATAAAGTTCAGAACTTTCAAAGATGTTTCATATTCCTGGCTGGATGGCTAACTACCAAATTGCTTATGTAAAAAAGTTAGTATCAGTAATAATTATGATATAATATCTGTATAATATTAATTTCTTATGACAGTTTAGAAATATTGACATATACCCTAGATCTTTGCTATGGCATATCCAGAAAAAGTCCAACCATTGTTAATACAAGGAGAATGGTTTGCACAACATTGATATAACCTGACAGCCAAGAAGAGTGGACCGGATTGCGCATGCGTGAACAATGATGCCTTCATTATACTAGTCAGTGGGAGCAGTAGACACCACTGAGTGAGCATGTGTACTGTGTGGTCAATGCATTCAAAATGACTGAGCAAGTAGAGCATCAAATCTGCATTAGATTTTGCATTAAGTTTGGACATTCCTCCACAGAAACTATTTGGATGATTCAAAAGGCCACAGCTGTGGGAAACTGGTGATTGGCAGCTTCATTATGACAATGTGCCTGCTCATACATCATTTCTCATGCAGAGTTATTTGGCAAACATCAAATCACACTGGTGACTCACACCCCCTACAGCCCAGATTTGGCCCCCTGCAACTTCTGGCTTTTCCCAAAACTAAAATCACCTTTAAAAGGGAAGAGATTTCAGAATGTCGATGAGATTAGAAAAATATGACAGGGCAGCTGATGGTGATTGGGAGAACTGTGTGAGGTCCCAAGATGCCTACTTTCAAAGGGATTGAGGTGTCATTGTCCTATTTACAATGCTTCTTGTATCTTCTTCAATAAATGTCTCTATTTTTCATAGTATGTGGCCATACACTTTCTGGACAGACCTCATATGCAAAGATATATTTCTTTGGTTTAAGAAAATTAAATATATATATATAACCATCAGGCTTCCTATATTAAGTAAAATAATGTGGGTGGCATAAGATAATCACTGTAGAACAATTGTTCCTTTAGTCCAAATCTAAAATATCTATTTCCATGTAGTAGAGAAAAAAGGTATCTAATGCTGAAATTTCACACCAAACAGAATGTCTTTCAATATCACAAACTAAAGTTAGAATTCTAGAGTTGTGTCAACTAGCATATCATTTATTACATACCTAGTTCTGTGGGAAAAACACCTATACATCCCACTCCATTAGAATAAACAATTCTTATTAATACAGAGTTCAGACAAATTATACATAAAACAAAGAAGACAATGCTACATGGGGTAGCTCATTTATAAATCAAATTATCTTAACTCCTCTTCTATTATCATTTTCTTTTCAGTGTTTATATGATAGAGCCCTTTAAAGAATTCATGGTTAAAATAGCTAATATTTAATGTGTCCTTATTATATATTAGGTATCATTCTAATTACTTTATAGTGTACACTTATGGCAAACTGTTGATTCTCCCTAATAATTATTCTCTTATTCCTTTTAAGTAGTACAATCGTTTTTGGCTAGACACTTTGAGATTCAGAATAAAAATTTTGTCTAAGTTGTAATTAATGGGACTTCAGTGAAAGCATGGTACAATTTTCAGTTTTGCCTTTAAAGGGAAAGGGTCTTTATGTTAGTTGAAATGCTGATCTATTTATGAGCCACGTATAAATAATATATAGAATGATGGAACAAGAGATCAATGGGTCCTGGATCTATGACCATTTTAGAACGTCAAGTCACCATATCAGCCTGGAATTTTAAGTGAGGAAGATACAAGTTTCAATCACATCAAGATTTCAAAATTTGGGGCTACTATTATATATAGCTTTACATATATCCTGTGGACCTGTGTAATAGAATGTGGTTTTATAAAATTATAGATATAAAGAAAAGTACATATACATGCAAATTTTGAGGTGGTCCTGGATAAGCTGAAGTCCATCAATCTGCACTTGAATCTCAGGTTAAGAATCATTGGTATAATGATGACTTTCCTATTAACAAAATGTTTCTTAAAAAATTAATCCTGACTACTCTTAGGTTTCCATCTTGATAGCTAATATTGCAAGAAATAGGTTATTTAAAACATCTAAATTTACAATTGTTTATATATGTACACACATGTGCCCACATACACACATGTAACTTCGTTGTGTGTAAAACTTATATTCCTTTCAAGTAAGTAAGTCAAGTTCTTGGTTAGTGATGGTGCCAAGAAATAGTTTGTGGAGGACTTTAGCACCCACTGCTAAACAGTCTCCAAAAACATCCAACCTACAGCACCGACTACTAATTTATAAAGTCAATTGATATTTTTCAACTTATGTAAAACCAAAAAAGTCATTTTTAGAAAGTGATTACTATTTTTGTTTATTTACATTATACAAAGTAAATAAAACCAGTGCTGCCTCTATGTACATGCAGGTTAGGTCACCTTGGCCCATCTTTCCATCATATTGCTGCTCCAAAGCCAAGTTGTGAAGAGATTCTGAGCTGTGGCTAGGAAAGACCTGCTACCATTCATCAAAGCAAAGGCAAGTAGGTAGAGAAAATATGAGTGTTTGGCAACACAGCTTAGACGCATGGGAATTTGTGTTCCATTTCTCTTCCTTTTATTTCTGTTTTCTTACTGCAGAATATAGAGAAAGTCACAGACTTCTGAGGATATTGGGGCAGAAAGTGAATTAAAACCTTACTCATGATTAGGTCAGACAACACAAGCTGGGTGAACAGAGCCTGTAGCCAAGTCAGAGAACATCTGACTGCTTCAAAATAAGCAGCTCTGGTCTTTGATGTTCAGCAAAGCCCTCCAGCTCTAAAATTCTATGATGTTTTCATAAAACCAAGTATTAAAATCAAACCAATTGAAAGGGCTCTAACCTAAGACTTAGAGTGAGATGGTAAAATAAAAGTGAAAATTAATGAGAATAACATAAACTTTAAAATATTTAGCATAACTTCTGAAAAAAGTATGCCTTTATGGTGAATATTATTTATATAATGTATATTATAGATTATATGTTTTATAATAAACTATCATATAGTAAGATAAGAAATATGCTAAATTATATATAATGCCTGAAAAAGAAAATTTAGTATACCTACATACACAATGTACAAATACATACGCATATTTAATCAATTAGGTTTCAATTGAGAACTACGCATAAAACATCTTAAATCGGGTATGAATTGTATTATAAATTATTTCCAAAGTGATAATCTAATAATCTGATAGCAGTATATATATAAAATCTGAGCTCTGGCCAGGATAGAAGAGTAGGTAGAAACCCTTCGCTTCCTCATACAACCGAAAGGAGGATAACAACCAATCTAAAAACAATAAATAGCCAGAAGTGCCAGAAAATCAAACTCCGACAACCAAGGAATTAAAGAATCAGTTAACCAGAAGAACCAGACCAGTAGGAGGGAGACTGGCAGATGGACAGACAGAGAGAACCCAGGGCAAGGCAGCAGACCGTGTGGGCAGGGCTGACTGAACGGGAAACTGAGACTCAGAGCTGACTGTGGACTATGGCGGGTGTTACCATGGTGGGGGAAACTCCCAGTCTCACACCAGAGCTCATTGGAAAGAGGTGCTAGAGCCCAGCAAGTGAGCTGTATTGTTCCTTCTCTGTCCCCCACGGACAGCACCATAGTGCAGCAAAGAGGGTTGCTCTGACCTGGCAAATACCTAAGGCCCTGCCCCCTTACAACTTAACAGGTGCCCCAAGACAAGGAAATAGGGCCCAAATAGAAGAACAGAGCAAAACTCCAGAGAAAGAGATAAGCGATGAGGAGATAGCCAACCTATCTGATGTGGAATTCAAAACATTGGTAATCAGTATGCTCACAGAACTGACTGAGCTTGGTTGAAAAATGAAAGATACCTAAAGTGAAATAAAGCAAAATATTCAGGGAACCAACAGTGACAAGAAGGAAACCAGGATCAAATCAACGATTTCCAACAAAAGGAAGAAATAAACATCAAGCTGGAACAAAATGAAGAAATAAGAATTCAAAAAAATGAAGAGAGTCTTAGGAACCTCTGGGACACCTTGAAACATTCCAATATCCAAATAGGGGTGCCAGAAGGAGAACAATAGCGAGAAATTGAAAATTTATTTGGAAAAATAATAAAGGAAAATTTCCCCAATCTGGTAAAAGAAATAGACTTCCAGGAAGTCCAAGAAGCCCAAAGAGTTCCAAAGAAGTTGGACCCAAAGAGGAACACACCAAGGCACATCATCATTAAGTTACCCAAGATTAAAGATAAAGAGAGAATCTTAAAAGCAGCAAGAGGAAAGGGGAGAGTTACCTACAAAGGAGTACCCATAAGACTATCAGCTGATTTCTCAAAAGAAACCTTCCAGGCAAGAAGGGGCTGAAAAGAAGTATTCCAAGTCATGAAAGGAAGGACCTCCGTCCAAGATTACTCAATCCAGCAAAGCTATCATTTAGAATGGAAGGGCAGATGAAGTGCTTCCCAGATGAGGTCAAATTAAAGGAGTTCATCAACACCAAGTCCTTATCACATGAAATGTTAAAGGGACTTATCTAATAAATTGAAGAGGATAAAAAACTATGACCAGTAAAATGAAAACAACTTCACAACTATCAACAAATGAACCAAAACAACAACAACAATGAAAACAAATACTAAGCAAACAACTAGAATAGGAACAGAATCAGAGAAATGGACATCACATGGAGGTTTTCCAGTGGAGAGGGGAAGGGCAAGAATGGAGGGGAAGGTATGGGTATAAGAAGCAGAATTGATAGGCGTAAAACAGATAGGGATAGGTCAAGAATGGTATAGGAAACAGAGGACTCAAAGAACTTATATTTACAACCCATGAACATGAACTAAGGAAGGGGAATGCTGGAAGGTTGGGGGATGCAAAGTGGAAAGGGGATAAATGGAGAAAACTGAGAAAACTGTAATAGCATAATCAATAAAATAAACTTTAAAAAATAAAAATAAGTAAAAAATAAAATCTCCTGCAAGTTAGAGATATTGCCATCAGCAATTACTTACAATTCATACCCAAGGCATGATCTATTTAAGGTCTTTATACATAGTTAGCAACTCAAACCTAATTAAGTGTGCATGTGTGTATTTGTGTTTGCATGTGTATATATATGTATGTGTATATATATATCACAATTTCCTGGTATTATGTATTACATAATTCTTCATATTTTTTCTTTTATTCCAAAGGCAATAACAATACCTGTGGTCAGCCAGGGATATTTATAAGCCCACTGGGAAAAACCTAGCAACAAATCATGCTTGCTCTACCCTCACCTTCATTTTGCTCCCTAATCTTTACTACCACTGATTCTTTCTCTCTTCTTAGGACAAGACCTGGTTAGTTCAGTGTTTATATATAGTTGGCTAAATCTAAAATTAATAAATAAAGGATAATAGTTGCATTTTATTCTAACTTAATTTTCCATCTTAAATTTTCTTGTTATATAGTCCAGTGTTTCTACTGAGGGCATGTAGGATAGTGAGTGCTGTGAGGTAGCATAAGACTATTCAAAATACTATAGGTTTTGCAATATTAAAAACATGTTTAAATAATATTAATTCCCCCCAATAAAAAAAAAATTAAGTCCAAAAACTAAAACACCCACCCTTTATAGTTTAAAGGAGTTCAGATAAGAAGTTTTCAGTCTCAACCCCCAAATTTTCTCTCCAATCATATCTGGATTTCCTTGCATAGCTATGACTCTTTAAGCATTTTCAGGGCTATATTAATCCTATTCTAAGACTCTTTTAAGTTCCACTTTTATAAAGAGTTCAAAAAGCCAATAAGTCTCAGGAAAATATCACATAATCAGCTCTGCAACCACACATGCTTCTTCTCTCTAAAATGCAAAAATCAATATAATACTTTCAGGCATTATGCTAAGCAAATTTTGTTTCCAGCAACTAGAAGTTACTAACAGTTTGGATCATCCTACAAAAGGCAATAGCAGAGACATCTAAATGGTATTTGGGGAGATGAGAATTAGAGAGAAAAATCATGTGAAGACTCTCAAAAGCTCTTGTATTCTTCCAAACCTTGAACTTTTGTTATAGTGTTACATCTTGACACCAGGTCCTACTGGTGATGCATTCCTTTTCCACAGTATTGTTCTACATCAAGCCCAACAGTCTTCCAACATTAATATCTTAGTTTTCTTGGTCCAATCTGAAGGGGGTCTTACTTAAATGAAACCTGGTTTTTATTTATAAAAATTGCCTCTGCAAATGCAAGCTTTTTCATTTATTCTGCATTTCCAAAGAATCAGAATCAAGGGTGTGGTGAGAGATCTCCTTTTCCCTTTTCCACATTCCCACTTGGGCTCTTAGAGGAGAGCACTCTGTAGACCTGATGTCCTCTGATACCAGGCTGAGAAGGCAGCTTCCATGTCCTATGAATCTCTTCACTTGCCCCTGCTTTTAAGAGAAATAGTTGTTAATCTACTTTGTGAGGCTCTGGAGTGGAAATCAGAATTTCCACTCCAGAGCTGTTTCCATAGTTTGTCCCAGCACTCCTTGCACCCTCCACCCTCTAATATACCAAAGAAGATCAAGTGGGAGGATTCTCTACAGGTTCTATCTAATGGAAAGAGTACAAGAAAATATAAACAATGTGAAAACCTTTAATCTGGTAAGCAAGTGCTCTATAACCTCAAAGCACAGGTCTCTCAAGGTAAAAGCAGATTAAAACATGTGGCTTAGGTATGAGTCAAATAAAGTCTTTTTATAATCCATCCATGTTTACAGCCTAGAACACCCATCTATGGAAAGGAGTTGACTTCATAAACTACAGATAATTCAGGCCTTTCACACATACCAGTTATTCACAGAGAAAGGAGAGAGGAAGTCAGACAGAGAGCAACAGAGAGCCTACACAGCCAGGTAAGGAGAAAGAGGAGACAAAGAGAAACATAGGCGCGCGCACACATACACACACACACACACACACACACACAGTCTCTGGAAACAGAGAGAGACTGAGGTTAATGCCTTTAGAAGGTGGTATTAGGCCCTGACTAAAGGTTCTTACCACATGCAGGCAAAAAATACAGGAAAGTTTTTCCACTAATCTTACTCATTAGGCAGAACCAGGAAAAGAGTAGTTGTATTTTCTAATATTTAGGCAAAATAATTCTAACAGCTGGTTGAACAATGTTGCTCATTACGTTTCAGAGCCTCACCAAGTAGATTAACAACTATTACTCTTATAAGCAGGGGCAAGTGAAGAGATTCATAGAAGATGGAAGCTGTCTTCTCAGCCTGGTATCAGAGGACATCAGGTCTACAGAGTGCTCTCCTCTAAGAGCCCAAGTGGGAATGTGGGAAAGGGAAAAAGAGATCTTCCATCACACCCAACACTCCTTCTAATTTCAGGTAGATCACTGCCATGGTTGGTATGAGTCTGAAGGTATGAGCAGAAGGAACTAAAAATGTTGGAGAACTTTTTGTAGAGAGGTGACATTTATAAGATATTTTGAAAGTTAAGTAGAATTTTTATTAGGCAGTCAAGTTGAAAAGGGCATACCAAGTAATAAGAGGAAAAACTTATTGAGATACAAAGTATATAGCTCATTTGGCAAATAGTGAGAATTCAGTCAGAAAGACCTCGTTACTAGAATTGACACAGAGAGAGAAATAGAAAAATAGCATGTGTATATGAGTTTGCAGGTATGTGAGAAAAAGGCAATTTGTTCTAATATTATGATTTTTTTAAAATGTCTCACTGAGGATCTAGATTGTAATATTTAGAAATAGGAAACTAATATAGGATTTTTTGGTAGAGGAATGAAATAATATGATCAGTGACTTAGGAAAAAAATAACCCTAGTGGACATGTGGAAGATGAGGATAGAAAGCTAAGGTTGATGTGATCTGAATGGCCCCAGCAACTTAACCCTCATCAGTATGCAATGCTCCCTATCAGATATGGGATTCTGTCATCTTTGTATAAAACAGAACCCTTATGATGACTTTGGACCTCTCTAGCTCTTGGAAGTGCTCTTAAGAGGGCTTAACAAATCTAGATATGGCACTAGCAGGGATTGATGTTTTATATAATAGTCCAAACAAAGACAAGAAAGATCTAGGTCAATGTTAACAAGGCTCAGAGATTTGTAGTGAAAGCCATTTCTAATTGGTAAACTTGATTTCCTTTGTTCTTTTTGTCCAATGACTAGCTAAAAGATAGTTCTCAATCTGGAGTACCACCCTTTGACATTGTTTGGTAACTTACCAGTGTATTCTTCACTAGGCAGTGGTGCTGACTTTAATGAACAGGGGTCAGGGATGCAAAACTTCCTGAAATGTGTATAACAAACAAAGCCTTAATAATAAGTACCATTATAAATATGCCACCAAAAATGCCAATAGTTCTTCTGTGAGAAACATTGTTATACAACTGTTTTCTTAAGTATTCTGTCAAACATTTCAGTCCTAGGAAATACTATGAAAATCAAACCAACAACTCACAAAACAATGTAACAGTGATAAGTAAATTTGTTCAATTCTGAATACCATACCTTTTCTTAGAGAGGAATTTAATGTATTTGCATATAAAAGCACTAAAGAGTTCTATTTAATTTTGTGTAATCCAATTTTCCTTAAATATATTCTCTGTAATGTCCCATAGACCACTTTCAGAATTTGCCTTAGAAATACAGAGTCACAGGCCACTTCCCAGATTTTGTGTTTCTAACTAGCTCTGAGAGTAATATTGTTACTTGAAGTCAGAGTGAGATAGAGTATGTGGTGAGAGGAATTGTCAACCAGGAAGTAAGACCACTCCCCACTAGATGTATGACTAAAACCAAGACAGACCAGCTCAATACAACGTGGTGACTAATTTCACCCAATGATAACCCATAGCCTCATTATACCCCCTTTGTAATTCAATAGCATGTTAATTGACACACCTTGAGCTGCCTAGACCAGAAGTGGAAAGCCCATATAAGGATGTGAAATGGCCGACCTTACTTCTCTGAGTAATGCCCACCCTCTGCCTGGGAAGATCCTGAATATTCCCTGCCCCCTTATTAAATACCAAACCCCCTTTCATTAATGAACCTCAATAAAGGAAGCAAATTCCACTAAAGGACTGCTCTGTCTGTGGAGTAGCCCATTCCCTGTCTCACTGCTTTACTTATAAACTCACTTTCACTTTAAATGCTATGTTGGCCCTTAATCGAATTCTCTGCTGCATGAAGCCAAGAACACACAGGTCATGGACCTCTGGGTCCCCCAACCCTTGGAACACCTGCACCAAAAGGATCACATAGTAGAGGTTCAGAACTGGCTTCCCATAAATGTGCCACTTGGACATGTGAATTATTTTGAACTGAAGGCAATCAAGACCCTGCAGTCTCATGAGAAACTTTTACCTCTCCCTTAGCATGTAAATTAGGAGCCTTACCCATAGTAAGAGTTCTCAGCAGAAATAACTCTTTTTGACCATCTGTATGTTAGGGAAAACTACTAATTACCAAACTTCTGCTCTTCTTATTGTCCTGCAATGATCTTCTTCCCCTCTGAAGCCCCAAGACAGCTTACCACATCCTTGGCTCAGAATGTCATGAAGCATCTCATTTTCCCATTTTGTCTCTGAACCTGCAGTGGGGTCTCTGACTCTCTCATCTATGGGGAATTCCTGTGCATGTGTATGTGATTGAATTTGGTTATGTCCTCTTGTTAATCTGTCTCATTCAGATTTAACTATTAGACCATTAAAGAGAAACTTGAGGGCAGAGGAAAGTTTCTTCCTCCTTCACAACACATTGGGTAGCAAGGCAGACTGTTGGTTCGCAATCCTACATGTGATTTTAAACAACTGAACTGTTTTTAAAAATCACACACACACACACACACACACACACACACACACACATGGAGATAAAGAGAGAGAGATACTGATGTCAGAGCCCCATCTCCAGAGATTCTAATAAAACTTAAACATCACCTTTTTTTTTCACTCCCTAGGTGACTTCAGTATCCAGCCAAGATGACAAGCCCTACTTTAAATTTTTACTGCCTTTTATTCAATGGGTTCCCACCTATCATGACAGATGCCAATGACATTTGTTTATTTTATTGTTTATTTACTTATTTTGAAGCTTTCTGAGTTGGAATAAGTATAAATAGCCAGCATGATAAGCAAACAATTGCAAGTTTGGATACTAATATTTACAGATCTCAGAGCAACCTCAGGCTTGTGTGTTTGAAGTTTCATGTTTTTCCATTTGCAAAATTAAAATATAAGCAGACATTGATTTATCACATGATAATGACAATTTGAGAGAGAAATAAATCTTATGTTGAGTGAAGCACACTTTGAAGAGCCAAAAATCACTGTAAGAGATATGTTTAAGCACGCATTCAGAGAGAATATGCTAGTAAGTTAGCAAAACAGATATAAGGAAGAGAAACTGAAGATAAAAAGAGTTAGGGGACTATTTCACATGTCTAGACAAGAGATTATGAAGTTTTAAAGAGAAATGAACCAGTGAATTCTTGATGAAGGAAATGAATCAAGTAGAAGTATTTTTGAGTTACTCTTGTTTGTTTTAGAGGAGGAAGAATAATTTTCCCTCTACTCTTTGAGGTTCCTGGCTGAGACCACCTTGTAATAAAAAGACAGATTAATAGGAGAAAAGTGAATAGAAGTTTAATAACATGCATACTTCTTGTATACAAGGAAGACACTCAGGAAAAGAGACTAACTCTCTAATATGGTCCAAGCCACCATCTTAAATACTATCTCCTACTAAAGATAAAAGAAGGCATTTTACAGAAAAAAAAAAATGCCTGTAAATAAGGGTATAGTCTTAATGTAGATTTCAGGTGTGTCTTCTACTGATAAGAGTCTCTAAAATTGTCACCTTCCTCCTTGTGTTTCAGAGTGGGATACATCCTTACAAACAGAGATTTCCCTTAGATATGTGAATAATCCCTTAGAAAAGTGTAAGTTCTACTCACTTTTTAGAACTTTTCCTGTGTCTTCTGTTTCTTAAAAAATAATCAGCTAAAGATAATTTTTATGCTAAAGAGGCATATTTCCGTGTGCCAAATTCTGTTCCCATTCAATGTTTATTGGTCTAAATGGGGAGAATGGAAGCGGAAAATTTTACAAATAGCACCCAGATTTTTTGCTTGAAAAGCTAAAATACAGAAAGAGAAGCAATTTAGGAGATACAGACTTTGAAAATGTATTTTAAGAGTAGGTACTAAAACTGTTACCAAACCCAAATAATTAAGTTCATCTGCCTGCACCCTGCTTATACATACATAAGCAGGGATTTGCAGTAAAAAAAGAAATTAGTTTATTAGAATTGGTCAATCCAGAGATGCACAAGCCTGTGCTCTAAAAGACCCAAGTCTCTGATGGCATGTAGGCTACAGATTATATAGAGCAATCTTACAAAACACCAAGGGTTAGGGGTTCAGAGTCATGTTAGGAGCTGATTGGTCAGAGGTAAGGTAAGGGTAATAAATCATTTCTTCAGGTCTCAAAGACAGCTCTGAGGTCAGCTTCCATTTTTAGAACCAGTTTCAAAGAGAGATAGCCAAGGGGATTGACCTGCCTTAGAGCTCAGGGGCTGAAACATAAGTTAGATTAGGTTATACCAATGTAAGACATGCTCAAACCCACAGAGAAATTTTATGAGTTTATTTGAGGCAAACTGATTACAATTGCAGGGAAGCAAAACCTCAACGAGTTAAGAAAATGCTCCAGTGAATGGCAGTTATGCACCTTATTTTATATATTACAGTCAAAAGAGAAGAGGTAAGTGGGTTACATGAAATCCACTGGCGACAGATTAGGGAGGTGGGAGAAAGCAAAGAGGTGGTGGGGTGTAGGGTGGAACCTCTGGGACTGGATAAAAGGTAAAGTGACAGACACCAGCTTCTTTTACACAAGTGAATAGGATAGTTAATAGTCAACAATTAACATAATAACAGTAACAATGAGGGGATCTTTGCTCTCCACAGGATGGGGCCTGTTGTTTGAGGGGTCCAGAAAAAAGAGAAATTATTTTTGCAAAGATATGTTATCAGGTATGTTATCCCAAATGTAAAAATGATGGAGGGCTCAGATGTTGGAAAAATTTTAGTTTCAGGTAATAACTAATAATCTTTAGTAATCAATGCATGTAAAAAGCTATTGTTTCAGGGACTGAAGGTATGACCCACAGTGACTCCAGGAGACCACAAGCAGTCCCACCTTTGTGTCTGAGGAGGACTGCAAGCAATCGAGATGGTGTCTGAGCCATGGTGCTCTGGAGATGGAGGCCCACCGCCCACCACCTAAGACACAGATGAAGACCACAGCCTAGGGCATGGATGAAAGAATGCTGTACGTTTTTTTTTTTTTTTTAATCTGATTAACTTTTTCCCTGAATTCCAGTCCCCGTACCTACACTTTGTTTTCCTTATAAAAAGGGTCAGTTGAAAATGGAATTTAAGATGTTCTGAGTTCTATTAGGGTACAGACCCACCATCTTCTCGGATTGCACCCCTTCTGAATAAAGCGCCCACAAAGATTCAACCCCTATCTCTGCTTATTGGGCCAGGTAAGTGACAGAGAGCAGGAACCCTGTCTTTTCCAGTTTCAAAAAGACAGCAGACAGGCTTAGTTGGGATGAAGACTGACCTTTGTTAGAGAAAAATACTGCCTTAGGATATGACTATCCTCCAAGAACTGCTTTTACTCAAAAACTTTTAATTTTCGACTACCTTACATGGCTACTTTAGGTTTCTGTGTTTGTAAGGCTTCCAGGCAGGCCTGCCCCGAGCTTGTCAGGTTTAGCATGTGGCCCCTTTTCATCCCCAGTTGTTACCTGTAGCCTGTGTGGGGCTTAAACCTGTGACCATTGGTCAGGGCTGGGCTCAGGTCTTCTGCTGCCACAGTGGTCAACGATTATCAAGACAGAAGACTAAGGTCAGGTCAGTGAAGAGTACTAAGAGAGAAGAAGGAAAAATGGTTGTTTAAAAACTAAAGTTAAAATCAAATCAGAATTACAATGACCCTTGGTTTCAAAACTAAAAGTTTAGATACCTCTCTGGGATAGAAAATAAATATAGGAAAGGCTGAGAATAGAATGCTGAGAAACAGAATGTACCTAAGTGATGCTAGGAGGAAAAATAAAAAGAAAAACAGGTGAAAGAAGATGGAATTACCAGAGAAGCTGGAAATCACAGAAAACAAAAGTGAGGAGCTTTTAAATACAGAGGAGGAAGATAACAAACTCTGCAGGGAGATGTCAAAGAATAAAAATTAAGATAAACTGATGGTTAGGTACTAGGAATCTACTGCTGATCTGTGAGAGATAGGCTGTCCACCACAAAGAGAACTATAGTCAGAGTAGGGAGTGAAAAAAAAAAGGGATTTAGACTATGGAGATAAAAGCAAAAAAAGGCAATTCTGGAAGACTCAAGAGAAGGTTTTTCCATGGAGGGAAGACTTGATGAGCTTCAGGGCAGGCTGCAAAGGCTGATACAGGATGTCATGAGGGGTTAGGGGCAGGATGTGGGAGGAGAACAAAAGAGCAAGTTGTGACAGAAATCAAAGAATGGGAAGAATGGTGAAAGTCCCCTTCCTGTGAAAAAGAGAAATTTTCTAGCTAAAGCAAAAGATTGGGTCATCTGCTAAAAGGACGCAGGAGAATAAAAAACAAGTTTGATGTATCCTTTGTAAGAAAGATGAAGAAGAATACTGAAAGTCCAGCTAAATTCAACAAATTTAACTTGTATTTGATCAGATGGTCACAGGCCTATAATTTTTTTCCCCTAGTATCACTGTAATCTAGGAAAGAATATTATTGATAAATCTCACTGGACTTCCTCCTTATTTTGAATAGAAAAAAATGGTGAGGAATTACTTATAAGGTTAATAACAATGTTTTCTCTGACTGTGTATTAATATATGAAAAAAGATCCCAATATCAGTACCTTCAGCATTCCATCCCTTTTGTGACCGGAAAACAGATGACAAGAAATATAAGAATTTAATTGGAACTGGGGCATTAGTTCAACTGGGCACAGGAAAATTGGTATGAAAGCTCTTGCTATCTGAGGGGAAAAAATAATCTGTAATCAGTTTGCTAGAAAAGAGATTTTGACACCTCAAATATAGAAAAGAATGTTCAGGTGATTTATTACCTGTCATAACAGAATCAGCCTCAAACTCTGGATACACCTTAGTTAGTGTCAATCTGATCTGTAGAAAGATAAGTGGTGCTCTTCACATTTTATGGACAGGAAGGGAGAAAATCAGAAAGGGGAAAGGAACTATAAAGATCATAAAATCATTTCTCATTACTTCAGTATCTACTGTTACAGCACGCTTGAATAGATGTTCAGAAAGCAGTGTGGCCATGGAGAAAGCATTACAGTAAATTAAAGAAAAACATATACAAAATCCTCTATGACAGATTTGGAGCATATCAATTTTTAAACTCTCAAAGACTTTATTTTGATGTCTTCAGAAGCCTGCACTTTAATTTTCAGTTCTTTCACCTCATGAGGGTTTACTAAAAAGATTGATAGGGGCTTCAAGACTTGGAAAATTTTAGCTTAAGGTAAAAAGTTATTAAGTCTATCAAATAATGTGTATGTTAAAGCTTTTGTTTCAGAAACTACAGATAAGGCCCATACTGGCTCCTGGGAAAACAGTCTGCCCCTTGGGGCATGATAGAATATTACTGCCTGGGGAAGTCCAGACCTTTTGTACTACAGGGAGAGCAGACAACCACCCTCCCCTGGAAACAGCTACCTGCCCAGAACAGGAATGCTGAAGCTTTGCTTATCTAATCCTACCTGAATTTCAAAGCCCTCACCACTCCTTGTTTATCCATTCACTCCCACCTTATAAAAATTCTGGCCAGGAAAGAGAAGGGAAGATGGTTTGTTAGGGTATGAACCCACCGTCTTCTCAGATCGTCGGCCATCTGAATAAAGCGCCCATAAAGATTCAATCGCTATTATTGTTTATTAGGTTTGATAGTGACTGGTAGCCCAAACGCCTGTGTCTTTTCTGGTTACAAGGTGAAGATTTAAAGTTGATTTCATAGTAATTATGAATGCTTATAGTGTCTCTGCAGTGATTACAAAAATAATCATCACTTATTTTTCCTATTACTGGGAATGAATAGTGTTGCTGTTCCAAGTACTCCATCTCTCCCCTTTTTGGTAGATGTGGCCCCTTTCAGGAAAGGGGACATCCAGAGGTGAAGGAATAGTAGACAGTTGACCCTTGAACAACATGGGTTTGAAGTGTGCAGGCCCACTTATATGCACATTTTTTTCAATAAATACTATAAATATTTCCTCTTCTTCGTGACATTCTTAACATCTTTTCTCTAACTTACTTTATTGTAATGTTAAAGAAAAGGGGGCCATATACTAATGACAAGCTCAGCTAAGGGTGGGAGGGGCACGTGGTGGGCCTGACAAAGGTAGTGACCAAAAGTCACCACAGATAATGGTTTAAACATAAAAATTCCTGACAATACAGGTCATGGTGGGTAGTCACATCCTAGTCTCGTACTTTCTTGATAAACTTTAATCTTTACCTTAAGTGAGGTCTGTCTATTGTTTTTGTGCATCTAGGATAACACACCTTTGAAATGACAGAGTAATATTCTTTTCCAGAACTCTCGAAGGCACAACTCTGGCACCAGAGTGCAAGACCACAAAGCTCCTCTTTTTACCTCATTGCCCACATTCCATCTCTATGTGCCGTAAATACTAAATGTTAAGTATCCTGTACCCACCAGTGTAAAAGAAATATGTGTCTTTTCATTTTGATTTTTATCCAGTCTTAGAGGTTTCCTCACTTTGCTTTCTCCCACCTCTTTAATCTACCACCATTGGATTTCATGTAACCTTCCTTACATCTCCTCCTTTGATTCTAGTGCACAAAATAAGCTATAACAATACTGCCATTCTGTAGAGCATTTACTCAAACACTTGAGATTTTGTTTCAGGGCAGGTCCTCAGATTGTGTCCAAGGCACAATTCCTGACAGGATTGCAGATTCGGCCCAAATACATAAAACTGCAAAATGTTTACCATGATACAGCCAAGGAAGATGCTGCTGCTGTGGGTAATCACATGGCCGAATTGCTGCAGTCTACAGGCCAGAACAAGAGTCCATTTCAGAAAAAGAATTAAAATTACTCTGCAGCAATTCTGCACTTCTTCGAGTGGTACAGTGTCAAACCTTAGCTGAAGAATATTGAAAGGTTTTCTTAGGCTCCGCTGAGGAATAAATGCCAATCAGCCACAAAGTTAGGCAGTATAGAGCCTTATTGGAATTTGTGCACCCAGGTGAGGTTCCCCGGTCGGAACAGTGGGGCTGAGGAAGTCTCATCTGAGCAGGGAATACTTCCGGGTTTTATTTTGGTTGGCTCTCTTTGTGGGAGCTGGGAATTGGTCCCCTTCGAACAAAGTGGCAATATATCATTGGTGGTTCTCCTTGCGCCCTAGTTTGACGTCAGCCGTCTTTTCCGGGTTGTAGTTCAGCCGCCATGTTTGTAGTTCAGCCGCAATTTTGTCCTACCCCGCCCAGGCTGACAGATATGGCTTGAATACAATTAACAGGGATGAAATTATCTCCAGCATGGACAATCCAGATAATGAGACGGTATTATACTTAATGCTACAGGCTACGGATGGATTTCATAAACAACATGTATGAAATTATCAAATTGAAGGGGATATAGGAAAGTTGAAGTCTTGTCTCATCAGCTTCCTTCAGGAATATGGACTATCTGTAATAGTGGAAGATGATTATGTCCATGAATTTTGACAATATGGAGCTACGGAGCCACACACCATTGCTGAATTCAAGAGGTTATCAGAATAATCATCAAATAATTTATAATTTTTCATAATACTTATATTTATAGTGGTATGTCACAAATTTCAGCAGCTTTTCAGTTTTAGAATAGTCACCCTATGTAGTATGTTATTGAAACTTTAATAGCCTTCAGGTTGTGCTCATATATATATAATTCTGCTAAAGGAAAACTATTAAACTTTTTGCTTAATAAACATTTTTCTCATTTGTAAAAACAAATAAAACTCACTCACTCTGTTCTTCTTTTGTACATAGCTGGGGAAGACTGATTTTCTTACATCAGCCCAATCTGGTTCCGTCTTGTACATCTGTAGGTTGGACATTCTTTCCTCCACAGTAAGAATACGGTACATAACACACACAACATACAAAACATGTGTCAATCAAGTGTTTATGTTATCAGCAAGACTTCTGCTCAGCATCAGTCAAATAGCAGTTAGGTTTTGAGGGAGTCAAAGTTATACATGGATTTTTGACTGTGCAGGAGATAAGTGTCCCCAACCTCTGTGTTGTTTCAAGGTCAACTGTAGAAAGAAGTAGAAGCCATTTACCTGGCTTCTTAGAAACCTTTCTTGAAACATGGGCTTACCTAGATTAAGCCAAAATGAGAAAGAGAAGATTTCACCAAGAGTTAGTATGGTGAAATAGATAAATAATACTACCAGAATTCCCCCAATTCCTTTACCTTCCACCATTATGGCAATCCATATAACAAAAAGGATTAAGAGAAATGATTTCTAATCCTCACTTTTCCAAAGAACTCCACTGGTCTTTCTAAGTTTTACTTCAGTATCAAAATGTGGACTCTGGGCTTTAAAGAATAAAGTTGTGAAGTCTTATTTCTTTCAGAGGTTGATGCATGTGCAGACATGAGGGATAAAAATAACAGCAGTTATAACAGCGGTATTCTAAAGAAACTGTTAGGAAAAAAAGAATTGGAAAAATATTCAGATAAACTATACTTTCAATGGTAGTAATCACTCTATCCCTGGAAGCATCATGGAAAATTTGGAAAGGGCAGTTAATCAATATTAATTCTGACCATTTTTTTTAATGCTCTTTAAAATGTACTTGAAAAATAAAGGGAAAACACAAAAAGTAAAAATCTGTAATAATCCCAAGATTTAATTTTGTAGTCCTATAAAGGCATCACTCCTTCCAGAACTGTATAACAAGGAGAAATCACAATCAAGAAGCTTGGTGTATATCCTCAAATCATTCTTGAATTCATAGACATATATTTATATTTATAATGTATTTGCACTTGCCAGTCTTCCATCATGATAGTCTGTTTCTTTATTCACTCCAAGAAAGGAGGTGTGTGACTCCTTTTACCAGTAAATTATAAGTGAAGTAATGGTACTACAGTCACAGGCCCAACCCTTCATTAGATCGGCAGCTTTTACTTTCTTTCTTTGGGGCACGATTCGGAATGTTCCTTCTTTGAATGCAGTTTCTGTACCGTGAGAAGCAAATGCCATGTGAAGTTATGTTTAAGTAATCTAGTCAATAGCTCTAGCTGAACTCTCCTCCAACACTCAGCATCAAATGCCATCCATGTGAATGATCCCTCTGGTTCATTGATCCCAGTGATGCCTTGAATTACTACAGTCACAACTCCTATTGGAATGCAGTTTCTTGGATGGCTCAGTTGAATCCAGTCAGCCCACAGAACCAAAAAAGCTACTAATGATTTTTTATATTAAGCCGCTAAATTTGGAAGTGGATCATTACACAGCAATAGATAAATGAAGCAGCTTTTTTTACATTTTAACATTTCTACTATTGGGATTATAAAGAATGTGATCAGAAATTGCCATTTCACAGTGTAATGTGCAATAACAAATTTCACTATACTAATGACTATACTAATAGTGTCATTAGTAAATTAATGGTGTTATTGATAAGGCGTCTGATAACCAGTAGTACCTTAGAGTCAATGAAGCATAGTCCTTGAAGTTGCTATAAATGAAAGCTCTAAGACAATTGTGATGCTTGAGATGTATTGTGGTGTATGAAGATTTGGGAAATAGATTATGCACACCCTACATATTTAGGGCTTCAGAGGTGAACATGGGGCAGATGAAAAGAAAAGGGTATAGAATTGGGTGGCCAGGAGTATGAAAATAAATCATCTATAACAAAATATTAGGCTAAACTTTTAAGAATTACAAAGGTACAGGAAATGTTAAGGATGCTTAATTGGGGTTAGAAATTTTATATTCCAAAATAATAGCTATTTTAAAGTACAGTCCTCTAAACTCTAAGAACTTGAGCAAATCATTTTATTTTTTCAAATGTTAGTTGCTTTATCAAAAACAATGAAAAAAGTGAATATTCTTCCACAAATTTATTGTGAAAATCTTATTACATAATACTTATAAAAGCAATTTTAAAATGTAAACTCATTAGAAAGGCAAAGGATTTTCATTAACACTGTTAAAATAAACAGCAATGGCTTAGAATAAATTATATCCCATACTCTGGGCCAGAATTTAACCCAGATCTCAATCTTTTTCTTGCTCTAAAGCATTTAACCTATGAGCTCTACTATTATATTTAGATAATGGGGATGCAAAATTTCCTAGAAAAATGCAAGCATGTCAAACACAGTAACTTATAAAAAGTAAAATCCATTATGATCAAGTAAAGTTTATCTCAGGAATATAAGGTTTAATCAAATTTCTCCTTTGGCATTATTTTTCTTTTATTTTTGTTAGTTTTTAAAATGCATTTCTCTTCAACCTGGCAACTTCTGAACGGTAAAATAAATCACAACCAGTTCCATAGCCCTATATTTTCTCAGATAGGCCCACGATGTGAGAGACTTGGGGGAACATGTGGAAGGAGAATGAGAGAGAGTATGTCCTGTTGACCGTGCAGTTCAGGCAGCAGACGCTGGTGGTGATTGCGGTCCTAACCTGTTTTAGATCCCTCATCCTCATGTCTCAGATCACAAATAAAGAAGCACAACACGAATATCCATGTATCAGTTCCTTTTTTATGACTGAATAATATTCCAGTGCAGAGATATTTCAGATTTTGTTTATCTATGCATCCATTGTTAGATAATTGAATTGTTTTCACTTTGGTTTATTATAAATAATGCTATTATAAATGTTCAGGTATATGTTTCTGTGCAAACACATACAAGGGGAGAACCTCCCAAATGGAATTTATTTATAAAAAAGTATGTATTCTTACATGTTTAAACTTCAGTCACCTTCAAAGTACTCTCCATTTGATGCAATATGCCTATCAAGACTTTTTTCCACTGCTCAAAACAGTTTTTGTACTCATCAATTTTGATGCTACTTTGTGCTTACCACTATTATAGCTCCTTCAACTTGTATTGAATGTGGATGTATCTGTTACTAGGCTGTCTTCACACTAAATTGTTATCCCTTTGGAAGGTAAAGTAATATCATCATATAAATGGTTATTTCCCTAGGGCCAACACAGAATCTGGAACATAATACATAAAAAATAAATATGTTATGTGTATGAATACTCCAAATCACTTCCCCCCACTAGAGAGTTACAGAGTTTTAATAAGGAAGCATACAAAATATTTAATTTAAAAATGCCAACTCTATTAAACAGCAACTGGGAATTCTCATTTAAAGTGGCACTTGATTAGCAGCTCCAGACGTGTCTTCTCAAACTTATCACTAAAGTACTTACTTGTAAGGACATAGAGAAAGATAAAATTTACACCATTATTTAAAGGGACACTGAAAATTTGAGAACTAAGAATTTCCACTAATTTTAATACTGGTAGAGCTGGTTGAAATAAACCAATGTAAAAACAAACAAACATCAGTAAGTGTCCTGTTCACAAATCACCTCTTAAAGTAGAAGAGTCCCATCCATATGAAAGAAGTTAAAGAGGTAATTTATCTTTTTCTTATTGATTTAGAATTCTCCAACTGACAGATCCAGATTTTTGTCAAACAGCAAAATGGACAGCCACCTTCCAACAAGCAGCCTTCTCTACATGGAGGCTATGTTTAAAATGCAAGATTGCTATTCCACACCCCACATATTCAGATATTAAAAATAATCATAAAGATACAATAATCCCAAAGACACTTTAGTGAAATGTTGGCATTTATTTGCATCTTTTAGCCAAATATTACTGGATCACTTTGTGGGCAGTCTTGAAGACATGATTTTCCATCAAAACAAACTAAATATTGATGTCAAAATTTTGAAAAAAGAATTATGTAACATTATTTAACTATTTTAAGAATCTCATGCTCTACAGACTAAGCTAGCTGGGTGCACCATTATTTAACTATTTTAAAGAGATAGCAGAGTGTAAATTACATTGCAAAACTTCACAATAATCTTCTTCATTACAATTTTCTTGAAAAAACTTTTAATAAATGCTTATAATATTTTTTTTCCTTTTCACTACAAAGTTTTAAAAAATTCTAATTTTCCTATGAAGACAAAAAGGGTTGTAATTGTGCAGAATGGTGTTTGTCCACATGAGCCTGTGATTTGAGTTGAAGGAAACAGGTTTTTATTAACAGGTTTTGAACTTGAGGGGAGGGTGCTGAGAGCACTCCTGCTCTGTGTCCTTCTCTCCCATGAGACTCTGAACTTTTCTTGCTCCCCAAAAGATTACAAGCCAAAACTATGCCCAGAAGTTCCCCATTTCTTTATCTGTCCTTAAGCTAGCGATGCAAACAGATCTCCATCTTCTCCTGAATGTGCACTGGGGTGTTTCAGAGTCACCATCTTCTTGCAGCAGCTCTCTCTCAGAACCTGAGGTGTGCTGTTCTCAGTCTCCACGTGGCAGTCCAGGACGCATGTGCCATGTTGCAGTGGATCGCAGTGTCCCAGAGTCTGGAGCCCAGTGATGCACCTGTCCCAGCGTGGGACCCTGCCTCCAGGAGCAGGTTTCCAACCATGTGGAGCCTAAGCCCTTGATGGGCCTAGCATCTGCCAGGTCCTGCAAATGCCAGTCCATGTGGGGAGCAAGGTCAAAGTCTAGAGCCTGCACCTGACACCAAAAGCCAGGTAGGGAAAGAGAGAGAAAGAGCTTGTGCCAAGCTTCAAAAGGCCTGTATCAAGCAAGAAAGTGAGTTTCTCCCAGCCTTTGCTTTTTAAAAGGGTCCTCTGAAAATCCCCTATGCACAGGAAGCCAGGTGGAGTGTCCAGCTTTCCAACCAATGACCATGTTTGTCTTTGCCCCTTTTATCAGGTGTGGGCAGAAGTCACTGGTCACCCTGGCCAGGGTGTCCAGCCCCCACAGCTCACACAAGCACTGTATGAGCTTCCTTCCTCTCTTCTGTCACCCACCCTCACCATGTTAGGAGTGGCTGAACCATGTTGGTTTTGTTTACAGTTTGCCCTGGGCAGCAGCCTCCTTCAATAGCCCCTCCCTTCCAGGGAAGGCAAGGTTGCTTCAATCTGCTGCCTCAGCAGCTTTCCTTGCTCCCCAGCCTTTTTGCTGGATTTGAGGGTGGGGATCCCCTGGACCTGGGGTCTCCTCAGCTCTCCAGGTTTGACCTACCCCATTATAGAATCTTCTAAGAATCCAGATAAATCATCTGTAAAGAAAGAAATAAAAATAAGGTTGGTCTCACACTTCATAAAACCAAGTGCCTGAAGTCAACGGATAGTCATCTTTATGTTTTGCTAGAGAAAGCTTCCTACACTAGGAGTTTCTAGAAAACAACGTATTGCTTATAACAGTTACAGTTCATTCACAGTTGTTGTTACCTCTTTGCATTCATCATTTCATATTGGAGATTTCTTCAGGTATTTTGTGATCTTGACTCATATCTCAAATTACTAAAAAGCTTATTGAGCATGTTGGGGGCAGGTATAGATTGTAGGCTTAATATTAGAGAGGTCTCTGGAAAAGCTGTTTTATTTGGAAATCCCTGATTGTTTTCTAGGGATGGTCAGATTTCTCAGAGAAAATATCCTACCTCTTCCCCAAAAGAGAAAAGAGAAACAAATAGCTGTTAGAAATCTAGGAGCTAAATTGGAGATTAGGGTTGATGTTTGGGGATCACCTTAGAATAGGTAGTGGGGCTTCTCCCCAGTTCTGTTTTCAATGCAGTACTCCCACCAACAACTGCATTTCACCCCTTAGAGAAGTGGTGGAGGTGGTTCTCAGAGAGTAAGCAATCTGCATTTCTGCTGGTGTGGTATTGGAGCGCAGAGGGAACAATCAGAACTGGGTTTCCAGATGTTGCAATTAAACCATATCTTCAGAAGATTTCAATCATACTGTTTTCGGTTTTGCCTGCACACCCACTCCCAAAGTTGCATTGTACTGTCAATTCCTGAGTCTTTCAGAATTTCTACAGAATGCATTGAATAGCTTTGTTGATTTTCTCTCTTCCAGTTTAGGATTTGGCTTGGTGAGGATGGCCATCTTTACCACTCATCCTCTGCATTCCATCTCCGCCGATGTGCTACTATCACTTCTTTTACTCATGTCCTTGTGAATTTATTCATGTAAGATTCTCCTTTATCATTTATTTGTGTTTAATTTTATCAGGAAGTGAAATTAAGTATGCTTTAGCCAAATCTATTAATAAATTTATAATTATAAATTATATTCTAACTCTAAGATGAATTCTACTTGTTCTAGTTTTTTTTAAGCATGTTAGCTTTTAATTAATTTGCTAACTTTGCTAAAATTTTGTTGAGATTTTTGCATTATGTCTATAAGTGATATTCCCTTTTGGTTTCCCTTTCTCATATTGTTTTGGTGTGGTTTTGAAATAAAGCGAACTGGATCATTTTTATAATCTGTAAGGGATTAATATCAGGGATATGTGTTCCTGGATGTTTTGACAAGACATCATTGTAAAACCACCTCGGAATGTTGCTTTTGTCCAGAGACATGGGTATTTTGGTATGAATTAATTACTTTAATTGTTTTAGTTTATTCAGACCTTCTATTTCTTATAAAGTCTGTTTTATTTATTGTATTTTACCTGAAAATGGAAAGCATCTAAGCCTTTAAACTTTTAATCATAAATTTTTGGTAGAATTCTTGTATGATTTTAATGCCCTCTGCCTCTGTAGTTATGTTGCCTTTATAATTTCATAGAATTAGTTTGTGCTTTCTCTGGAGTTTCTTATCAACACTTTTAGAAATTTAAATATTTTATTAGTTCTACAAAAAAGATCCTCTTTATTGTTTTATCAACTTTAAAATCAATATTTTGTCTTATTTCTTTTGTTTTATACTCTTTGGCTTCCTCTTTTGTTCCCTAACTTCCTGAATTGAACATTTAAATTACTAATCTTTAGTAATGGCCTCTATTATGCTATATGCATTTTGAACTATAAATTTCCTTCTAGGAAACATTTTTTTTCTGCATCCTCTAGGCCTTGTTACATAAAGTTTATATGTTCAATTCTAAAATATTTTAATGCCTGTTTATCTTTCTTTCAAGATTTGATATTTATAAATATATGGTATATGGTTTGGCCTTTTGAAACTAATTAATACTTTTATTTCAATATGGCTAGAAAAGACATCTGTCTAATTTTGTTTACTCAGGGTTTATTGTGATTTAATTTTTGGCCTAGTAGATTGTCAATTATTGAAATGTTTCATATTTTACTAAAAAGATGAACTTTGTTTTAACAGTTTCTAAAGGATCCTCACTACCACTGTTGAACATTTCAATATCAGTGTTCAATTTATTCAGTGCGTCTTTTGCATTTTAAGAAATTTTTGGGAGTGTAAAAGTACAGAAAATTTGTATGTTGCTGGTGCAAAATTATAAAATATTTATAATTAAACAATAAAACACTATAATTAAAATTTACATTACTCAAATATGATGCTTCTAAATGAAATAAATAGCCTTGAATTATATGGTAGAGAATTCTTTCTTTATTGTCAATGATAGCATATTTATCCTTAATAAATATTTTTGACTTTAAAGTCTATTTTATCTGATAATAATAAAGCTACAATAGATTTATTTTGGATAATAATTTCCTGTATTTTTTTCTTCTGTCTCTGTACTTCAACCTTTTGATATCTTTATACTTGAGATCTTGGATGGGACAATGAATAGGTATATTTAGAAACTCAGAAAAAAAAATTAGCTTTCTGATAAATTGGTTCTTTAGGTTTAAGTGATGGCTTTTTATCCTTAATCAAGCTTTTACCTTAAAGTTCATATTGTTTATTACATACTACCATTCTACTTCATTTTTAAACCACTCCAACTACTCAATATTGTTGCTGATTTTATGGTCAGTGTATTTTAAGTTTCTCATCTCTTTTACCCAGTTATATTTGCCCACCATTGTATCTTTCTGGTTTTTTTTTTTCTCCATAATGACATACATTGTTTAGTCATTCTTATATTGGAAAGCTGTGAATGGTAAACATTCTCAGACAAAATGTCTTTATTTAATGTCTTTTGTATATCATAATATGTTTAACTATAAAATTGTTTGTTTTGGGACTATTTTTTCTTAGTACTTTGTTTATGTCCTTTTATTGTCTTCTGTACTTTATAATTGACAATTTTTTAAATAGTATTAGTCTTTTCTATGAAGTTATTTTTTAAGATTTATGTTTTGCTTTGTTTTCTTCTGTTTTACTATAATATTTTTAGAAGTTCTTTGTTTATTCTGCTTGTAGCTCACTCCACTTCTTAAATTGAGGAATAATGTTGTATTATAATTTGTAAAACTTCCAGGCATTTGTAATTGTTACTCATCTGTGACTTCTTTGTGCTGGTGGATGTTTGTGCTAACCAACCTCTCCGAGGGGCAAGCTTTTCCCATTGCCAACTTTGCAGAAAGTTTTCCATTTCAAAATCGGCCCTATGTTGGTGTTAAAACTTCATCTTCTCGCATTAAGAATATACCAGAATTATTAATCTCATGTGTACTAATACAATAGGTAGATTACCATTTTGGATTTTTATTTTCTATGCATTTGTAGAACAAAGTTTTCTCTTCCTGCCTCTCTCTTTCACTCCTTCCCATTCTCCCTCCCTTCCTCCTTTTCTTTACTTTTGACTTCTACCAATTATGTATTTTAAAATATTTTTTTCAGAATTTATGTTTATTTTAAAACATGCCGAATGTCTGTATCAGTTTTCTACTTCGTGTTTCTATAAATATATATTATATTCACACTCTAGAAAAAAAAGGAAAATAATTACGTGTATCCCTAGGAGCCTTGTAACAAAAAGCTTGTATCTTACCAATTCTTATTTCTTCCTAATTTAGACTTATTTCTTAATGAAAAAGAAAGTGATGTGACTTTCATTACAAAAATAAGTCTGCTAAACCAGCTCTTGGCTGGAAAGATTCTAAGCCACTAAATAGAGGCACAGAAGGCAGCCTGACTCTGCAGTAGGGTCTGGGCTGTCAAATCAACGCACAGCTCCCCCTTCTTCTGTCGTTCTGATGCACACTTGATGTCCTCCTCTCACCCTTTGCACTGTATGGCCTTCTTTCGGCTTTGCATTTAGTCATTATAACTCAAGGAAGTGAAACTGAATCATGCATTAGCATCTGAAAGCTGTCAGTGCTCTGTATGTTCCTAGTTTGTAATAAACTATCTTTCCCTGACAGGGTGAAAAGAAGAGAAGCAGGCTGGGGAGAGACAATTAAACTGACTTTGTATAGAAGGTGGTGTAGTTGAAAGTTCCTGCTTCTTTGGAAAACTAGCAGATTTTTCCACAGGTTTTCTTTCCCCAGGACTGCTTTATAAAACATACTGATGTGGGGCAATTGCCTCATCCCCACCTTCTTTTATGCTGACACAAGGCCAAACATTTCAGGCAGCATCTGAGTTGCTTTCCTATGGCACAAAGGATATGTTTTTCTTCATGTTTCAGTGCTTCTGATAATATGTTATAAATATGCCCTTGTGTACAGTAGCAATTTTCATCTGGTGATATCAAAGAGCTTTACAGATATCAGACCCTTTAGAAGTTAAGTGATCACAAAGAATGAGGAATTTTATGTCAGAGGATTTAGTTACAGCTATGGAATACTCCTAGGATCAAGGAAAAGTTTCTTAACCCTTTAGAGTGTCTGATTCTCTACCAGGTAATATAGAAATAATATGATGTACAATCTTAGTAGCACAAAGACACATTTATTTCTAAGCTCAACTATGAATAAATTGAGATAATGTGAGCTGAAAGAGAAGTTGGTAGCCCAAATTTTATATAAATTCTATTTATTGTCTAATATTTTTAAAGATTTACTTAATATAAGGAACAAATTAAATATGTATGAATTCCACATTTTAAAAATTTACCTCTTCTGTTTAAGTCAAATAATGGCATGGACTTCAGCAAAGAGTTGTAAAAAATATTGGGTTGGCTGAAAAGGCCATTTAATTTTTTTCATAAAGTAAAAGTCACATTTTTTTTCATTTTTACCAATAACTTTATTGATTTGGATATTTCAAGTATGTTGGCTTACTCCTGCATGGTATAACAATTATTCTCAATGTCTTGATTTGATCATTACCAACTTCAACTGGTCTACCCAATTGTGGAGCATTATCCAGTGAGAAATCTCCAGCACGAAACTTTGCAAACCACTTTCGACACATTCGATCAATCATAGCACCTTCTCCATACACTGCACAATATTTTGTGTGTGTTTCAGTTGCATTTTTACCTTTCTTGAAATAATATAGCATAATATACTGAAACTGTTGTATATTTTCTTCCATCTTCAATATTAAAATGGCTACACAATGAGTCACCAATTTTGATGTGTTTTTTTTAATGCATGCTGATATGACAACTGTCACAATATCATGTAACAAAATTGTTTCAAATGAAGTTAAAGTGCTACTTAGCCATCACAGGGAAAAAGAACCAAAAGAAGTTTTTGGCCAACCCAATACAAAGCAATGTGGTATGGAATAATTGAAGAACTGAGGGATAGAAGCCCCTTATTTTAAAAACATTATCTAAGTGCATTCTCATGGTGATCCCATAAGCTGATTTTATTATCTTTATTTTACAAAAAGAGAAACTGAGGCTCAAAATGAGGTCAATGGCTTCTATAAGACAAAACTTTGGTCTTGAAAAAAAAGCCTTTTTCTTTTTTTTTGCTTTTTTGTTTGATTTTGCTTTGATCATGATTGACTCTATATAAAGGTTTTATTATTGTTCAGTCATTGGACAAAAAGGAGATGTTTGCCAAAAAAATAATGGAGTTCATATTTAAATGGTATGGGGACAAAGCTATACCAAATGTACTGTTACAGAATTTCCAGGCCAGAAGTCTTGCCAATCCTCTTGTAGACTGGGTACCACTGATGGAGTTTTTTCATACATGCAATATTTATAATGGGCTTAAGACTATGAGCCACTTTAATAGTACAAAATTATGATAAAACCGTGCACATTAATAAGAATTTTACATTTTATAATGATAAAACATCTAGAAAATATTGGCCTAGTCCTTGCAAGTGATGAATTGAATTCTAATGATAAAAGAGTTGGGTTTCAGTAATGAAGAAGCATGCTGTGTCCTCGTAATGGTCTTTCCTAATATCTTCTTTTCTCTTATTTTCACCTAAAATAATCCTATTCATTTGTCTACATAAGCTTTAATATCTATATACCTTGAGGTAATAGCATGCAGCCTTTAACTCACCTAAAGTCCCTAAATTGTAACAATTTTTTACGCTGCTAGAATAGAAGTCACATTTTCTTATTTCTTTTGCCCTGATTCAATCATAAGCAATTACTAGAGGTCTTAAATGCGTGCTGTCACCTCTATATTTTGCTGTTCCCTCAACCTATGTTATACTTTCTTCCTCTTCTTCTGTTTACTTGTACCTTTATTCCTTCACAGCTCAGTTTAGTAATCATCTCTCCTCAGGAAACCTTCCCTGACTAGTCTCCCCAGGCCCTTCACAGAGGATCTGGGTTATATGTCTTCATCATGTTTCCATAGTTCCCTCCCATAAATCCCAACATGTGCACCTGGTGTAAACAACAAAGACAGTGTAACCACACTGGTCTGTTCAGCCCCTGGATCCATCGGTTATCAATTGCATGACCTTGGATAAATCATTTAAGTTTTCTGAAACTCATTTTCTTTATCTGCAAGACTAGAATAACCATTCATACAGGTTCATTGCAAAGATGAATGATATTATGTGAAAAGCACGGACTAGGTATTTGTACTAGATACCATTTCTCCTAGGCCCATTCTTTGCCTTCTCTACCCTATTCTGGGGTCCAGGAGGCTGACTGAGAAGAACTTTGTTAGTGGGCTCTGTGCCTCTTTGGCTTGAGCTGCATGCACAGACATGCACAGACAGAAAGATCAGAGGGCAGAAGGAAAGTGAAGTTAGGGCCAGGGTATTTAGTCCCCAAATCCCTCTTTGCCGGTTAGCCAGAGGTCACCTGCATCCTTCTGCAAGGGTTCAGCCCCTGCCAGCTGGCTCACTTAAAACAGTGACCTTCTCTGTGTTCCAGCAATTGTTTCCTCCCCTCATCCTTCATGCCTAGGATACTACATTATTCCTTGTTCATTTTCCTTAACCCTCCTCCCAGAATTGTAAATAGCTTCTTTATGAAACCAACTTTAAAAGTCAGCCTGAGTGTGTCAGCTGTTTCCTGCCAGGACCCTGACTGATGATACCACATTCAATATTATTAACAATATGCACTTAATCAACTGTCTGGTAATTGTCTTTTGATTTCTCTGAATCCCTTGCCAGACTATGAACTACTTCAGAGCAGGGACCTTGACTCATTTGTCACTGTTATTCCTGTTACCACATACATTGTGTTGCAAAATAAAAACACTCAATAAGTGATCATTGATTGATTAAATGAAGAAAGGAAAGAGTATTTATTATTTTGACTCCTTAAAAGTAGGTACTGCCCTTTATTCTTCTGCATATAGTGCTTCACACTGGGTAATACAGGGCGGGGCGAAAGGTTTACAGTTGTGAGCATGCAAAACACAGAGTTTATTCTTCTATTATTATTTATTAATTGTTATATTATTTCCATGGGAACCACTGTAAATTTACTTTTGCCCCACTCTGTATGAATAAATGTTTGCAGTAATGAATGTAAAAATGTCTATAAGCCCATACTTAGCTCAGTAATCTATGTAACTATTTGGAAAGACGTGAATTGAGAAGGGAAGCATTCAATAGATTATTTGGTGAACATGTTTTCAATCGTTGACTTGCAGAGAACATTATCTTGGTGCATCCAGTTGAAAAGATATCACTTGAAGCATAACCACTAGGTTACTTTTTTCTCTTCACTGTAAGTGATATGTTAATCATGTTAATTTAGTGGGGGTAGGAATAATGTTAGGAATTATACTCTATTCTAGTTGTCACAGGGATCTCTGGGTACCGGGGAAAGACAGATGCTCAGAAACAGATACTCGGTTTCAAGTGTCCAGTCAGAAATTATGGGTTGAGATGGGGGCTCATATTTGGAATGTAATACTTTAAGAAACAAGAAGATTGAGATTGTGAATATACTTTGTTATGTAAAGCTATGAAAAAGCAACATTATTTTAACAACCTTTGGAAGTAGACCACGCAGGTGTTATCACTTCCATGTTATAACTGTGGAAGGTTAAAATCAGAGAGGTTAGGTGTTTTGCACAAAGTCACACAGAACATGGCAGCACCTGAACTAATGTGAATGAATGTGTGACCCAGTGTTTTCCACTTTACCAGAATGACTCTCTCTACCTAGAATTGACCAGTAGTTTACCTGACTTTATTGTACACCCTTTTTCCAAATCCTTCTTCTTTCTAAGAGTTTTATATGTTTATTTTTCATTATAGTAAATTTGTTGTTTTTGACACTTTTATGCAATTTTTTTAATAACAAGAGATTACTTTTATTGATGAAACCCTTGGGGATTGCTTGTGAGGACCCTCACTTTGGTTGAAGTTTCGGTGTCCTGGAGCCACAGGCGCCCTCACGAGCACATCAAACTGCTGGATGGTGTTGCCTACATTAGGGGCTCCAACCATTCTGTGCGGAGACCACAGGGGAACTAGTTAACGCATGGGGCTTTGCATGTTCAAAAACAATCTATGGTTCTGGGCAGACTGAGTGGTTTTTCTGACTTGAATATATATAATTAATATTTTATAAATGCTTGTATGCATTATGAAAAAGAAAATGTCAATTTTAATGTATAAAAAATTATAGGAGACCATTCTGCCTGGTGTGGGCCCAGCTCCACTCGGAGATGCACAAGACCCACACCCACAGATAGGTTCTCCCGTGGGGAATCAGGCCTGCATGGTACCTAGATTGCTATGAGACTTGGTTTTGCTAAAACTCCCCCACCTTGAGTTAAGGCAGCAAACATTTACTGCATATCTTTACAATAACTTCCTTAAATCTATGCTAAACCTTCCAAGGAGGAGTGTAATCAGTTCAACAACTTTTCGCTTTGTATTTGCAAATATCCTTCTTCTGTGATGTGATTAGAGGCATCCTCTCCTTTGTTTTCTATAAAAGGTAACCACCTAAAGTGAACCTATGCATAGTAAATGAGGACCATCATGTAAGGTGCCCAGAAAAGCAATAAAAGCTTGTCAAAGGAAGGGCCGAGGCTTTTTCTCCTCCTGAGAGAGAAACTGTGCTGTCCCTGTCCCTTTTCCTCCATAGGACCCAGTAGTCCATGTGAATTTGTTGTGTCTCATCCATAATGCCGTGGACCCCACAAGCCAGGGTCAGCATCAAAAAATTATTTAAAAATGAACACTATTTATATTCAGTAAGTAAATACAAACAGATACATATTTTCTCCTAGAGGATCTGCACAATTTATTGACAGTAAAAGTTGTTGTTTTGTTTTGCTTTGTTTTGTTTTGTTTGCTAAGGCTGTGCATTTTAGTTCCATACTTGGATTCATTAGCTAGGTTTGTTCCAATGTCATCAGAGGCTGTGCCATCTCTCAGCAGTCCCTACAGCTGTGTCTTCCTACTAACCCATTTTTTTATGATGTGTCTTAAATTATGCCCACTGTTCTTGTAATGCTGATTCTGCTAATGCTATTTAGATAATTTGTTAAATAGCATCCTTTGCTAATGCTACTTAGATAATTTCTAATAAAAATTTAATTATAAGTGGGGTATGCATTAAGCAATAGAAAATCTAGCTCTTCATAGTAAAATAGTGCATGATCAGAAAGTGGACAATTGAAGATTAATACCCTCTTCCTTCATGATAATTTACACACAGTTCAACTGAAGGAAAGAAAATACAAATCATTCAGCATTGTGGTAAGCACGATGTGCTTAACAGCCAACAGTCTATAAGAACCAATTTTGAGGGGAGATTCAGTGTATGGTTGAGGTAATCTATTGCAAAAAGCCACCTTTAAACTGGAACACAGGATGGCTAAGACTCATCTATACATCTAAAAGGCTTATCAAAGATATGACCAAGTACACAAAGCTGCCCTTCACAACAGTTATGAGCACAAGAATATGGCACCAGCAAAGTATGAGGTATAGATAATGTAGAAGTGGGATTAGTACAGTAAAGTGCAGTGAGTAAAATTATACTAACATAGAAGATAATATAAGAGAGTATTTGTGAGATTTGGAATTATATAGATATTACCTCTGCAATTTAATGATTATTTGACCTTAATCATTAACTGTGAAAGAATACCATTCCAGCCATTCCGCAGTATTCATCTTGGCTGCAGGTGTTCATTAAACACGCGTAATACACAGAATCTAGCATCATTCTGTGGGGACATAGAGAACATGGCCACCCCCTCCAGTGGGGAGCGCCCTGTTCCTTTACCCCAGTGGGTTTTTATTGAGAAAGTAGACTCAGTTTCTGGATTCACAGTCTGGCAGAAAGGATCAAAGGGAACAGGTAACTTACAAAGACGCTAATAGAATTCCTTCTCTGATTCCGGGCAGAGATTGGAGTTTTATCATATGAAAGGACTACATGGTTCAAAGGGCTAGTTTTGGTTTCCTATCTGTGCCTTTAAATTCTAAATTAATAACATCCTCCAGCAAACAGATCTCACAGGATCGTGCATATTCTATGTCCCAGGCCTGATTACCCCAGGGGTCTGCCGTCTCCAGTCTGAGCTGCCCCTTTGGCTATTTGCTTAGCTCTGAGAAGGGCAGGAGACAGAGGCAGCCAGGAGACTTGGATTTCTCACATCTAAGTACAAAGACTCAGGATTAGAGGGGGCAGGGGTTGATGTTCCTTTCCACAGCCCCTTCATTTCCAGAGGCCTTTACGTGATCAGCACCTGTCTTAGGTCCATTCTCCATCTTAGAGAATTGTTACCCATCATTGGTTAACTGATCAAGCATTAAAGGACAGGCACAGAACAGGTAGCATTCATGCCAGGGGAATAAGTTTTGTCTCCTTAGTGGCTCCTGGTCCGGAGGTCTCTCACTCAGCCTAAGTCACAGGGGGTTACAGCTTCCTGACACCAGGCAAGGCGGTCCCCAACAATTAACATCAGTTTTCTTAACTATAGAAGGGTTATAATATATACCTTGCAGTCTTGTTTGGGGGATTCAATTTTAAAAAATTGTATGTAAAATTCCCAGCCCAGTGTAAACTTTCAATGAATAGTGTTACATGGAATCAATTGTTAAATAAATCCTAGGTCAATACTAGTCCCCTTTCTTTGCCTAGATGAGCTTCTGTCACAGTGCTGGTAAAATGTGTCCATTTGTTCTATCAGTCTCTTTTCACAGGTCTATGCCAAGTTTATAGCTAGGTTCTACATTCCTGACTTAGCACCTGACACCATTTTCAAAATGAGGGTTAGTCTCACTCATAAATTTTCCCTTCCTCCTCCAATTCTGCCTTTCGTGTCTCCAAAATGGTACTATCTGAAGTTAAAAAATCATCAGTAGCCTTAAACATTGTGACTTATTAAATCAGTATAGTAGATTTATGGATACTCATTTTAATATTTATCTTTTTCTATATGTTGAAATTTTTGGAACTCTAAAATACATTTCACACAATGAGGAAAATACAAAACAATAGATCTATCCATTCATCAATCCATCCATTCTCCAGCTAATGAAGATATTCTTAGAGTGTCAGGTACTGTACCAGGACTTAGCATTAAATCATGTTTTTACCCCAAAGAATTGATCTGAAGAGAGCATCACACAAATGAATAAATTATTACAATGTATTGTGATGTTGGCAATGGCAAAAGTGAGCCCAGGTTACAATGAAAGACTAAAACTCTGTAGAAAGCAAAGGGTTTCTTGAGGCTGTGACACCTGAGTTGAATCTTTACAGTATGACTAGATTATGCAAGCAAATAAAAGGAGAAAACATTCTTAGTAGGGAAAAGAACATGTGCTAAGCTCAGAATCCTAAGTAAGTGTGACATCTCTGTGTAATGACAGATATTCAGTATCTCTGAGAATAAGGTTTTAATTGGAAGAAAAGGGAAAGTGAGAATGCCAGGTAGAGAAGAAAGGGTCAATTTATAATAATGATATCTAGTTTTATCTAATAAAGTAGTTATTTCTTAGCTCTTAACACTGAGAAGGTCTAGAAGCAATGAGAATCCTGTAGCAATGAACATCATGAGCACCCAATTTGTGATTTTTAATAACAGCAGTTAACATTTATTGAGTACTTAACGTGTGTCAGAACTTGTAAAACTCCAAAGAATGTTGTAAGGTTGAGAATACCAGGCAGTGATAGATTAAATTATGGAACAATCATAACTATGTGCTTAAAATGAAATTATTGAACATATACTTCTTATCTTCCCCCTTTTTAATTCCCATAGGGCAGAACTAATAACTGGCAGACTTTGGATAAAATTTCAGGGTCTGACTGCAGAGCATCCAGGGACAGTTGAGGCCTTAGAATTATACCACTTTGCATCCCCCAGGTATCTAGGATAGGATCTTGGGCATAGTAGGTACTCAATATTTATTGAATAAGTGAATGAATCTAAACTTAAATGGTAGAGAGTTGATGGCTACATATTTTTCCCTTCAGCTCTACACATGTATATACATAAGCACAATCATAATTATCATTACTCAACATATCATAATGTAGCTTGGCTGATGTGTACTAATTAGCTGAATATTGGGTATATATGTGTGTGTGTGTGTGTGTTAAAAAAACAATTTTTACCTTCAAAAGAAACACACCAAATATATTAAACTCTAGAAGTCATCATATGATACTTAATATGAATATACTAGTTATGTTTAGAGGTTGTTAGGGCACTAAGTCATTATTATGAAACTGATAAAGGACAAGAATCAAGCGTTTATCCTTCTTTTTGTACAGAATGTATGTGAGAGCAACCAAATAGTTGATGAGGAAAAGTTATTTTTACAAAAGAATCACAATTAATAAATGCACATAAAATTACACAGTTCACTATTCTTGTATTTTTAATGAAACAATGGATATAGGAAACATATCCTAGTGATACTAAAACCATGAGATAAACTATCATTTACTAGTGACAATAAAACCATGAGGTAAAACTTTGTCATAGCACTATATAGTAGATAAGACAGTCTGACATCAACTCAAACCACTGATTAATTAAAAAAATACTAGTGCTGAAACAATATACTATATCCCTCTGCTGTCTTTGAGTAAGTAGTATACAGCAAGACTTGTGAAATAATTCTTAAAAAAACAATAACAATAACAAAATGACCCTGAGAGTCAATCCTCTCTCTCTGCCTATCAGATGATAGGAAATACAGGGTAGAGAAACATGCATGGTAAGTGATACCACAAGGATAACATTAGGCAACCCGAGGAGTGGGGAAATTTTACAGGACAAAATTCGGTTTCTTCTAAAAATAAATTACATTTAAAATGAAGAAAAAAGAAATATAGATATTTAAAAACTTAAGAAATAATTTTAAACAAAAGCAATATATAGACTTTTTGGATCTTGAAAAAAACATTTTTAAGATAATGAAAGTAAATTAAGCATAGATTTAAAAATCAGATGGCATTAAGCAATTGTTCTCTCTTTTTGTCTGAGATGTACTGGTATCATGGTTATATTTTTAAGACTTTAATTGTTAGCTATGTACACTGAGATATTATTATGGAGAAAATATAAAGTTTGTTAAAAACACTAAAGAGTTTGTTTCTTTTTATTTTGGTGGGACAGAAGAAACAGTGCCTATAGAAAGATAATAGTTGTTCAGTCTTGATGATGGTTACATGCTAATTCATTAAATTACTTTTTTTCTGGTTCCATTGTAGTTATTCAAGCTGAACTGAGCATGCCACTCACACTCAGTAAATTGTAGATACTATTAAAATTGAGATGAGGGCTAAAAAAAACCAGAGAAGAATCTTTAAACTATCATCCAATAAATGAGCAGACAAATGCTCAGAGTGAGGGAAAGAGCAAGGCTGACTACATCAAATCCCAGTGAGTGTCAATGATCAGTGCAAACATCAGAAAACAGAGGACAATTGTTTATGGCTAGACTATAGCTTAAACTGTCAAATTCAACATGCCTAAAATGAACCCATATTCATTTCCTACAAACATTTTATCCTTGACTCCTCCTCATTTTAGTTAGTGGCACACGCCAGAAACCTAGATGTCAACTCCAAATCTGTCTCCCCCTCACCTGTCACTTTTCCCTCCTCTTGAATTCATTGCTTCTACCTTGGAGATCATCATTCTGGGTCAAACCACGTGATTTCTTGCCTGGATTATTCCAGTAATCTCTAACAATTATTTTTACATTTATTCTTATTCTCAACCCCACATCTGTTATCATCTCAGCAGCTTGAGTGGAATTTTTTAATTCTCTCTTGATTATTTCAAAAGCCTGCTGTAAACCCTTCAAAGACTATGATCTCATCCACATACATACCTCCGAACTTGTATCACATCTTCATAGCTTTGCAAGTTATAACCACCTGAAATGTCCTTCGGTTCCCTGAACGTGCCATGCCCCCTTCACTTTGCACATGAAACCCCTTTTTTCTGGAATGCTCTCGCAGCCACTGTTCTCTTCACTAAACAACATTCTACTAATGTTTCTGAGGACACTTGCCATGTAACTAATCCCGGAAAACCTTTCCTGACTAGATACGTACGTCCTTCTGCCATCTTCCCTAATAGCTCTGTTTGTCTTTTACAGCAGCTTAAAAAGACATTTAACCAGGAAAAAAAATGTTTAAAATATATATAGTTATAAATATTATTCAAAATTACTAAAATTAAAATATTGCTTTAATAGATATTAACATGTTTCATGAGGGCAGAAAGCTCTTGCTTGTGCTTACCATGACATCTGCATCTCTCAGTATATGCCTGAAAATCGATGCTCAATAAATCTTTGCAGAATATTTACTGAGCCCCTAGTACTGATTAACAAAACATTTCATGAACTGAGGTGCTGAATCACACAATAATCTTTCAGGAAAATAGAACACTCAAATTCTATAAACTAGAGACACCTAGAGTTCACCTTGAGTTCAGAGAGGAACCAGTCTAAATGAGGTTTGATACTTAAGAAGTTTGTATTGACAATAAGACTGATATACATGTGGGCCAGAGCAGTTAGCATCCTATATTTGAGAATAATAATGAGGTCTGTTAATTTAAAGAAATCAACCCTGTGAAAGAAATTAGAGGACAAATGACATTTTAGCCACTCCCCTGAGCATCCTCTGAAGAATAAGAAAAGTGGACTTGGGAGAGTAGACACAGAGGCCCGGTGGCGTGATGGAAGCTTTCTAAGTTACTCACTGAGACAGAGGGGTAAGTGGAAAACAAAATTCTTAATTAAATTGAACATGAGAAGCTGAATTCTGTCTGCAAGTAGATGGAACAGAATTACAAAAGGCCCCATGTGGTTAAAAGTAATACAGAATCAAGACTCCCCAGAGACTAGAAGCCCTGTTTTAATCTCTTTGTGGCTCTGAAAGGAAGAAGAAAAAAGATTAAGTCTCCTTGTGGAGATCATGTGATGATTTCCTGATCCCAGCCAGAGGCAGCATTTCCATGGAAACTTCTTGCTCTCTTCCTCTTCACCCACACACTGCTCTTTCCACCTCAAAAGGCTGCTCTGAGACTCCAGAGGGCGGTATGTAGGAACCTAGATGTTTCTTCGTGAGATAAACTTCAGCAGAAAGGAAAGAGGGCAGGCAGGCTGACGTTCAGGGGTCACCAGCATAGTGATGACCTTCGCTAGGACCCACAGCCCAGAGCCCAGACACTGCCGCTTTCCTCAGAGCTTTCACCTTCCACACTTGCTCTTTCTGTTCCAGGACCACCCAGGTGCGGGTGTGGAGCAGGATCAGGAAGTCTAGGAGAGGCAACTTTGATTTGACTACTCTCATCCTCTAATTCTTCAACTCACCTTCGTTCAAACTTTTTCATTCTTAAGCCCCTCCATGGGTCGGTCCCAGGTTTAATTTCCTATCATGTGGGGAGCGAATCCAATGCTCTGCCAGTGAAATGCAGCTCCCTCCCCTATAGCTTCTCCTGCCTGAAGTAGTGACTCCTTTCTCATTTGTCTCTCGGACTTATCCCCACCATATAAAGTTTTATTCAAGGCACTCCCTAAATAATATTTGAATACTATTATAAAAAACTGTGCAGTTCTTTCAAGGATCTCAGTTCATGAGATGTACCTCTATTAAAAATCTCATATATTTATTATTTGTATTACTCATTTAAAAATTAGCGTAAGTGGTAAAATTATGTTTTTATTCGTGCATTTTAATTTATCCAGGTCACTATACACACAGAGTTAGAATTCCTGGAAGAATTTAAATGATCAATAAATATTTGTTGAATAAATAAAAAAATCCTGAGTCAGTCACTCACTAAATTGAAAAGTTGGCAATGGCTACAGCATTAAAAAGAAGAAGAGTTTCTTTTGGGATATTAACTAGTAAAAGTCCCCTAAATAAGGCAGGCCACCTACCTATCAAAGTGACCTACCCTTAGGTATGGCCAGAAAATCAGCACTTAGAGAGCTGGCAAGCAGCCAAATGCATCAAGATAATCAGGGAAGAGTAGCAGAATGATTTTTTTTTCTTCTGATACTTTATACAAAATAAATAAACTGTAATATATTCAGTTATAAGAAATAATCTTTGGGCTATGAAAAGGGTCCTTTTTTTGCAAAGCTTACCTCTGAAAATGCTGTGGCCTATTTCTGGTCTCTGAGGAACACCTACCTTACACCCACAATGTCTAACACTTTCGAAACTTTCTTAGTAAGAGAACCTCTATTACTAACACTAATTCTTATTTCCAAATTCAAATCATCATTAATTTTGTAGTAAATTATCTGGGTTTTACACAGATCAGGCATTATTAATATTATTATTTATTATTATTCTACCCATAAGAAACTCTTAATGGTGAATAGTGTTTCTCAGGCCTATCCCACTTGTGGGGTACATGCCAACTCCAACAAAAAGTTAGTCATGTGGTTTTCAGAAGATGAAAGCTTAAGATAAAGACTGAGAGTGTTTGATGCTGGGGGTGGGAGTGGTGTTATACAGGACTTAGCCAGAACATGTGATAGTCACTGCAGGGGTAGCTGGAAGAGAAGTGTTTGGCTTGATTACCCAGCTCAAGCAGACCTTGTGAGAACTAGAGGAAGAATGCTCCTGGCTGTGTTGTACTGCCTGCTGTGGAGTTCCCAGACCTCCAATGGCCATTTCCCTCGAGACTGTGTGTCTTCCAAGGACCTGATGGAGAAGGAATGCTGCCCACCATGGAGGGGTGATGGGAGTCCCTGTGGTCAGCTTTCAGGCAGGGGTTCCTGTCAGGACATTGTTCTGTCCAATGCACCCCTTGGGCCTCAATTCCCCTTCACGGGGGTGGACGACCGGGAGTCCTGGCCCTCTGTCTTTTATAACAGGACCTGCCAGTGCTCTAGCAACTTCATGGGATTCAACTGTGGAAATTGCAAGTTTGGCTTTGGGGGACCAAACTGCACAGAAAGGCGACTTTTGGTGAGAAGAAACATCTTTGATTTGAGTGTTCCAGAGAAGAACAAATTTCTTGCTTACCTCACTTTAGCAAAGCGTACTACTAGCCCAGACTACGTCATCCCCACAGGCACCTATGGCCAAATGAATAATGGGTCAACACCCATGTTTAGTGACATCAACATTTATGACCTCTTTGTCTGGATGCACTATTATGTGTCAAGGGACACACTGCTTGGGGGATCTGAAATCTGGAGAGACATTGATTTTGCTCATGAAGCACCAGGTTTCCTACCTTGGCACAGACTCTTCTTGTTGCTGTGGGAACGAGAAATCCAGGAGCTTACAGGGGATGAGAACTTCACCATTCCTTACTGGGACTGGAGAGATGCTGAAAACTGTGACATTTGCACGGATGAATATATGGGAGGGCGCAACCCAACAAACCCCAACCTACTCAGCCCAGCATCCTTCTTTTCCTCTTGGCAGGTAAGGCGTGCTGAACATTCAGTATCAGGGCATAGAGGAAGTTTAGCAATCCCTTCTTTAGGCAGGTCTGAGTAAACCTCCCTCCTTATCTCTTCTGCCAAGAATAGAAAAGACTCAAAACTATTCAAAACTCTCAACATACCTTGTGTTTTTCCTTTAATAGAGCACACTTCACAATTGTAGTTACATAGATATTTGTGTGCTTATTTGTCTAATATCTTCTACTAAGTTCCCAAACTCTAATAAACAGAATATTTGGTTCATCACTGTATCCACTTAGGATGGTGCCCCGCAAATGATAAGGGCTTATTATTTATTGAAAGAATGAATGAATAAACATTTAGATGATTAAATAAATAAATGATCTATATCAGTGTTTCTGAAATTTTCATCACAATGAAATTCATACAGAGCACATATTAAAAATAAAAATCCCTGGCCTAATCCCAGACCCATTGATCAGAATCTTTAGTGGACAGTCCTGGGGAAGCATTATTTACTAAATGTCTTTGGTGATTATTACCATCAGTACAATTTGGGGAATAGTCTTTAGATTAAATCTTTTTTATTTTAAATACATGAGAACCCTGAGGCCCACATAGGTAAATAGTGAAAATAGCTAACAATTAATGAGCATTTAGTATGTGTGAAATCCTGTTGCAAGTGTTTTTGTGCATTAACTAATTTAAGTTTTATTAACTAATCCCATTTTAAAGATTAAATAACTGAGGTATAAAGATAGTAGGTAACTTGTACAAGATCACTGAGCTAGTTAGTAGCAGAGACAAGATTTGTTACCTGATCAATTTGGCTTCATGATCACCCAAAACTATTTCCAAAGACATGACTGCTGGATGCCTTCATCCAAAAGATATGGCCATTCTGTCTCACTTTTTTCCATAAGCTGCATAAGAAATGAGCTCTTTCACCCCTAAAATATGCATATTTTAGAGGTATAAGATAAAGAATTGCTATTCTAAAATTTAATTTATATTTCTCCTATTCTAAATTTTTCATTCTGGATTAGGGGCAAAAGGTAACCAAAGAAATAAGTTTTTAATTACTTATCATTTTAAACCATAAGATAGAGGGAATGTTTTTCTGTTTGTATTCCAAACATTTGTATTATAGCAGTGCTTTATGGAACTAAGCCCACTATTTAAATAAGATGGGAAGAATATTATATTTGTACTTCACATTCTGAAGTTTTGAAATGTGAATGGCTTCCCATCCATCCCCTTTTCCTCTCCCACCCTCCACCCAACAAATTTCTCACACCTTCCAAATGGAGCCTATTGAAGCTCTTTGAAAAATGGTTGCTGTATAATGCCTGGTGTCACTAATGTCAGCTATTTACCAAGATTAATGAATAAATTTGTGCAGGAAAGGCTATTAAAAAGGTGCTGGGAAAAAAATCTATTTCAATAAGATTTCAGACCCTCCTGCCTTAATCTTTAAGTGCACAACTCTCATCTAACTCTCACAGCCTCTGTTACTGCTTAAAACTCTGCTACGTTTGGATGTGGGATTTTGAGTTATTTCACTCAAGGAGATTACAATGTTTTCCTTAACTGTACAGCCTCACTTGACCCAGGATTATCTAAATTACCAAAAAAGTTATAACATCCACATTGAAGCCTAATAGATAGATACTAACCGATATTTAATTACATGAGATGTGTGCTACTTGGTGAGCCCTGAATTATATTTATAATTATTTTTGAATCATTTATTAACTTTTAGTGGCAAATTTTTCCTTTTGTTCCTTTATGATTGTGGCCAATTTCATTTCTATATAAAACTTATTGAATCTAATAGATAAGTACTAGACTAAATTGTTATAACATTTGTTTCATTGTAGTTCTATATTTAAACTGCCATGTAGTAACTGGTGTTAAAAAGGAAGTTAGGAAGCAGGGTGGACAAAGGCCATTGACAAAAACCACTCAAACAAATCATTTAAATAGAGAAGGGGAGATGAATGAACATTCACATTCACCTGCTATATGTGGTGTCACTGCGTGAAGTGACAGCAAAAACCAACCTTTAGTGGGCTGTTTCCATTCCTTCATGCAACCTCTCTTGTTACAGTCTTTTGAAAATTAAGATAAATTGTTTGTATTGATTTAATTTGGTAGTTCTTAGCATCTAAATTATTTAGGGAGCTTTAAAAAACAAAGCAAAACAAAACCCCCCAAAACAATCACATGGGCTCCCATCTGACTTCTACCAGAAAATCATATTCAGTTGGTCCACTGTGAAGTCTAGGCATCTGCATTTCAAAACCTTTTCATGCGATTCTAATATGCAGACAGCACTGAAAATCACTGGTTTAATGATTATTAGATTATTTTGGTAACTCTTCCACCTTATCAGCTCAGGTTCTGTAATAGACACACCACTTGGTTAAACGTTTGCCTGCACTGAACACTCAAATCAAGCACTAGACTATTTTGTGTGAGATGAAATCACAAAGCTTCCATACTCATTAATACCTTCCAAATCAGCTAAATTGATAGCCCCTTTGATACAAAGCCTATACTTTCCCCTTGATTTTAGTTATTTTTTACTTGACACCAAATTCAACAAAATAGAATTTTAGAGATTCATAGGATTTGTGAACTCTGAGACTGTGAGACCCTCCAATAGTATCTAGTATTGTGTCCACATTTGATAAAGAAAGATAGAGAGGCCCCAGAAGGTAGGACAATTTTTCCAAGGTCACACAGTTGAAGACTAAACCCCAGTGCTTCTGACTCCAATACTACTTCAAGCCAACCATGTTGTTCCCTATTTACAAGGAACCAGTTAGACTCAGAAGGAATTAAATAAGCCACTAATTTATGGGTGTAAAATTTTACTTGAAGTCACTTTGACTCCCTTAAATTCAATTGCACAGACAACTGGGGCAGACATACTTATGTAGTCCTTTTCATTCATATTATAATAAACATATTCCACATCTATTACTCAAGTAGAATTAGCCCTAACCCGTTTGTTATCATTATCACCCATTGTACAGATCTGTATTGTAACACCTGTAACTCTTCAGTGCATAGCATTGTTTGTAAACCTCTCTTTGTCTACAAGGTTGACAGCTGCTCCAAGGTAGAGACCATTTCTTACTTATTTTTATATCCATAGATGCTAGGACCATGATGTATACATGGAATAGGCTTTACAAATGTATGTTGAAAGGAACAAAATTAAAAATCATAGAAATATTAATTCCAATGCTAACAAACATTAAAAATTAAATTCTGCATGGCTGGATTTCTGGAGTTTTACATGGCACTTCTTTATAACATTAGATCCCTAAGGCTAAGGATACAAAAATGCCATTATAAACAGCAAACTTACTGTCTGGAAAAAGACATTTTGTATGGTTCTTTCTCGGCATGTGTGTGTCTGGAAAGAAGGGACCATATAATAAAAAAAAAAAATCAAGCATAGCTGAGTGTCATTTAAAGTGATTAATAATATTGAATGATAAGGTTTTCTAATAAGTAAAATAATGTATTAAAATCAGGTATTTAATATTAGTTATTAGAAAGCTTATATTCAGAATTCACATCTTTTTTTGTATGTTTGTTCATTTATTTTTTTGTTTAGTGTCAAAATCTTTTCAAGGAAAAGCATATTTGTCATCAATTAAAATAGTTTATTATTTTTGGAGATGGGGAGATTCTTAACAATATTAAAGGACAAATACCTATGCTGAACACAATTTGATTCAATGTTATGCAGGCAGCAGAAAAGCTAGCCAATATAAGAAAAGGTAGGTTGGGAACAGCTGTCATGATGGATCAAAATAAAAAGAAAAAACAATTTCCTAGATGATAGACATGAGGGAAACGTTGCCAGGGAATTCACTCATCAGGTGAAAAGCACATCACATGGAAGCAAACAGTGGGAAGAAAAAAAGTCACATTTTAGCAGAAAGTCATGGGTTTTAGGTAACCATGGCAACAGCTCAATGAACTAGCAGCTTTTCTCTCTTTTTTTTTAATAAAAAAGATTCTGTGGAATGTCATATGTTCTACATTTTTTTTCAGACAAAACCTCAAATGCCATAATAAGAATCTTTGCTCCTGAAAGCTTTTAATAACTGGTAGTTTATTGCTATCTCTTTAAATTTAAGAGAGCACCGTCTAGGTTCACCTTCTTTGTTAATGCATCTGTTTCTTCTGTCTTCTTTTTTTCATTTGACTTGGTACACTTGATTTTTCCTCATTATTGTTATAAACCATAGGTGTTGAAATAAAAAAAGAACAAATCTTTGTCTAAAGACCATTGCCATTTACCAGATGCTATTGGATAAGTTATTTACACTCTGACCTTTGGTTTTTCTCAACAACAAAAAACTGAGCTACAATTATCATAGATACTTGTTTTCTGTTTTAATGGAAATATTGAATGGAATAGAAAACTGAATAGTATCATGGAAAGGGTATGTAATTTTTCAGGGCATATAAACATGAGTATCAGTAGACTATTGTAACTTAACTACAGGATTCTGGAATCTGAATATCAGAATCAGATTCTGGTATCTGATATCTGAAAATTTACTCTGATATCTTTTTTTTTCTAAAATTAAAATAATAAAATAGATCTGGAAAGGACCTTGGGCAGTACAAAGTACTTCAAGAGCAAGTCTGTAGACTTCTGATCAAGAGGGTGGCATACACAGACATGGCTCACCTCTTTGCACAACCACAACAAAACTACAACTAAAATATAGAAAAACTATCACTCAGAGCCAACAGAAATCGTGTTGAATGGAAGCCTGACAACTATGGAATCAAAGAAACAACATCCATCCAGACTGGTAGGAGGGGTGCAGACATGGAACAGGCAGGTCCCACATAAACATGTGGTGGATAAAAATTCAGGAGGGATATCTTGGAGGAAAGTAGTCCTAGCCCTACACCAGGTCCCCATTTCAGGGTTCCAGTGCCAGGAAGATAAGTTCCCACAACTTCTGACCACAAAAGTTGAGTCAGTGGAAGAAAGTTCTGGAGCCCCAAGAAGTTCCTCTTAAAGAACCCACACATGGACTCACCTACTCAGACTCACTCCCTCTGGGCTCCAGCACCAGGGTGGAGATTGAGGGGCATGGGTGGTGTGCAGGGGGAGGTTGAGGTGCCTGGCATCAAAATGAGCAGAGGCCATTGTCCCTTTTCTGGGGCATATCTCCACAGAGCCAGCAGACTGGTACCATATCTAAGATGCTACCAACATGGCTAACACTGTTTGACCTGCCTTGGAGATCCCCAGAGACTCTTCCCTACCCACTATAAGGCCCACCCATGCTTCATTTTCATATGAATGGTTGGTCTTGGCTCATGCTTCAAAACTCCTAAATCCTCTCAAACAAGAATCAGCTGGCCTCAGTGAGCCCCAGGCCTGGAACTAGCAGCCTAGACTCACAGCTTGTGTTTGCTTGGAAATCTCTAAGCCAAGCACAAGTAGCAGCCATCTCAGATTGCTTTATAACTCAGGCAGGGTGGCCTCAAGAAATACAAAGGTAGGGGCTAATCTTGGCCTGCACCAACTGGGAAATACTAGGGCCAGTGCTTCCACTGAACAGCTACAGACCACATTGGAGCACCACCATCCTTCCCCTGCACAGCTTACCCTCCACAGAGGGTGGAGATTGAGGGTAAGTGGTCACAGCCAATCCTTGCAGCTGACTGGCCTGGGTAAATCCCTCCCATTGCTCTGTCAACAGCAACCAAGGCTCAACTACAAGAGGAGGGTGTACTCAGCCCACACAAAGGGTGCACTTTAAGTTTTTAGCTTGGGTGATAGGGGAGGCTGTGCCACTGGACCCTATAGGACACCTACTACATTAGGCCACACTGCCAAGACACAGAGTCAAAACAGCTCTACCTAATACACAGAAACAAGTACAGGGAGGCTGCCAAAATGAAGAGACATAGAAATATGGCCCAAATGAAAGAACAGATCAAAACCCCAGAAAAAGAGCTAAATGAAATGGAGATAAGCAATCTATCAGATACAGAGTTCAAAATATTGATTATAAGGATGCTCAAGGAAGTTAATGAGGACTTTAACAGCACAAAAAAAATCCAGTCAGAAATGAAGGCTACACTAATTGAAATAAAGAACAACTTATAGGGAAACAATAGTAGAGCAGGTGAAGCTGAGTATCAGATCAATGTTTTGGAACATAAGGAAGCAAAAAACAACCAATCAGAGCAGAGAATCCAAAAAATTGAGGATAATGTAAGCAGCTTATGGGACAGCTTTAAGCAATCCAATGTTCACTTCATAGGGGTGTCAGAAAGAGAAGAGATAGAGCAAAAAATTGGAAATTTATTTGAAAAAATAATGAAAGAAAACTTCCCTAATCTGGTGAAGGAAATGGACATGCAAGTTCAGTCCCAAACAAGATGGATTCAAAGAGGGCCACTCCAAGACATATAATTAAAATGGCAAAAGTTAAAGATAAAGAGATGGGAGGGGGGCCGTGGGAGAGTGGGTAAGGTGTGAGAGGATTAAGAAGTAAAAATAGGTAGTTACAGAATAGCCATGAGGATGTAAAGTACAGTAGACAAAGAACTTGGACACATGACTCATGGACATGAACAAGGGTTGCAGTATTGCTAAAGAAATGAGGGGTGTGGGGTGGAGGGGGGCAAAGGGAGGAAAACCAGGACAACTGTAATAGCATAATCAATAAAATATTAAAAATATTAAAATAATATTGTAAAGCAGCATTGTGAAGAGATTTGATGAAATCTGTTAATATAAAATAATTACTTTAGTACCTAACATAGTCTTTGAGTTATATGTGGAGAAATTACTATTATAATATGTCCTTATATGATATTCCAATGTTAGTTACTATAATAATGAATATTCAACCAGTATTATATAATCAGAGTTAAAAAAAATTTGGTGACCTGCTCAATTGTTTTGTATTCAATAAATTTTAAGAGCTGCTATTATTAAACACTCTATCATTGACACTATGTACTAAGGACTTTACATGTGTTAGATTATTTTACCTTTCATAGAAAGTTGTTATAATCCCCATTTACAAATGAAAAACCTTGATACTCAGAGAGTTCAAGTATTTTTCCAAGATCATGTAGCTAATTAAGAGTTAATATTAGGAATCATGCCTTTCTGATTGTAATCTACATGATTGGTCACATTAGTGCCAACAATTTCCTCTACCCTGCCTCCCCTCTGTATCAAATAAAAAGACAATGATTTGACGTTAAGTTTTTCAAATTATTTCTGGAACCAAGGTAGATTTCCACCTTGTTACTAATACATCCAGTCATCTGAACACTTAGTCGCTTGGCAGGTGGCATTTCAGCAAAAATAGTTCCATTCAATCCTCTCTAATTTAACCAAGAATATCATGAGATGTTCTATTATTCAAAGAGAAATGAAAGTGATCTCCTCTATGTTCCTGCCATGGTGTCTAGTTAATCGACACTATAAATGAATCCAACACATTACATCTGAAACAAAAGTTACATTGGCTTTATTCAGACATCCATAAGTCACTTACAGGCACTAATAAATGTAGTTGATATAGCTTTGGAATAAGAGAAGTGCATATTAATTTTCTAGCTCTAGCCCTAAACATCCTATGATCTTAGAAAAGTTACCTAACTCTTCTAGTTCTCAATTATATATGAATAAAAGGATTGTGGAATGTGTTGAAGCATAAAGAAAAGTAGAAGCTGTCATTTGTTGAGTCAGAATTACATTATTTCAATTACTATTTATTATATTATCAATATATTAGTCACATATTTATATTATATAATGTTAGATGCATTTATTATTTCATATTATAGTTGAGGAAACTGAGACTTAACCAGTCTAAATAACAAGCTCATTGATACACTGCTAGTAAGTAGCTGAAGTAAAGTTGAATCCCATATCTGCCTCGATTTTAGAGCTCAATTCTTCTCAACTGATAAATATTATTTTACTGACCAAAAATTAAAAGCTTCTTTAAGTGTTTCTCATTTAACACAGCAGCAGCCATTCCTGGGACACAAGCCTCATTCAGTTGATGGTGATTTAATTTGCTTTGACATTCCTATAGATTGCAAACCCATGGGAGCAGGGGACTGATAGGATTGTCTTGATTATTTTTAACTGTGGTGCAAACAGCTGACCAGGAATTCTTTTCACTTGTAAGTTATTCTTGTGCTTTACCTGTTGTCTATAAATTATTAACCACAACAGAGGGCTGTAGGTCTTGCAGCCTTTCATGTTCTTCCACAGCAAGACTTAGTTTTCTCATCACTGAAATAAAGATAAGATCATATAAACCAACAAGGTGAGAATTTTTAAAAATGTACACAGTGATGTCTTCCTCATGGTTTGGGACACAGTAGGGCCCTGATATATATATATTTACTAAAAATGGTACATTTCTGTAAGTATCTTCTAGTGCAGGAGTTGTTACCAATAAAAGGACTAGGAAAAAAGAATGTTCAGGACATGTTTGTAGTTGAAGATGCATTGGTTTATCCCTGGATCTGTTTATTCACTCATCAAATATTTATTGAGCCTCTGTTGTAGATTCTGAGAATCAAAATAATACTAATTTAAGAAGAAAGTTATCCTTGTGGAGATTACAGTTTTTAAGGGAAGTTATGCAGAAATTTTTATATCACAGGAAATGAAAGTGAATAAAGTCTAAGTTTGACAAAGAAGAATATTATCTAGTGAGTGGGCAGAGGTCTCCTGTGGAAGACAGTGGCTGTCGTGAACAGTCAGTGATGGCAGGGCAGGTTCTCCTGCACTTATGTTTTGGTTTAGTGTTGATATCTTGCTACGTATTTACTTGCTCTCATTGAATCTAAGGCATCAATGATTTTAAAATGAAGAATTAATTTATATACCACTAAAACATTAATCTGTCAATTAAATTATAATGTGATATTATTAACCCCTTAGAATTTTTATTTTATATTTATTGAAAGAGCTAATTTTGTCTTATTTAGTCAAATATTTCTATCATAGTTCACTGTTCCACATACATATAAAGAAAACTATAAAAAGAATATTTCAGTGAAAGATGCCTATAACTTCATATTTAGAGTCAAATCTCTTTGAATTACTTTTTAAAGTCAGAATCTACAGTTGTTTTTTTTTTTTTTTTCCAAAGAATGCCTCATCCTTGAAGATTGGATAGAATATCAGATGCATGGCAAGGAATGGGTGTTCTTATGGAAGAAAAGAATTGTGGGATGAAGGGGCATCTGCAATGCCCAGAAAAGAGTAGCCCATCATAATTTAACAGTAGGATCACAGAATTTTCAGCAAATGGAGAGTGGCTGTCAAATTCAAGATATCCTCTGGAGGCAGAACTGACAAAACTGGTTGATGGTTTCAATGCGAAAGACAAAAGAAAATAAAACACAAAGAGTAAATACCAGTGTCTGGCTTAAACATGAAAATTCATGGGCTTCTGGTTTGAATGCAGGATGGTGGGTGAGATAGAAAATGTAGATAGAGTAACAGATGTAGGGGTTTTAATGTTATATTTGTGTGTGTGTGCATGTGAGATAACATTGAGAAATGGAGTCAGAGATGAATATACAGACTAAGGGCTCAGAGGAGTCACTTTGAACTACACATAGGAATTGGGGAGTTCTGATCATATAAAGTAAGCCATGGAATTGGTTGTTCAGCCAGAGAAGATACAGAAAGGGATAAAGTAAGAGGGGTACAGACCTAAACTCTGGGCCATACCTGGTCTCATGGGCATAAAACCAGTGAAGCCACACAGCAGATAATTAACATGTCTGTCAAGTTAGTTTTCTCCTCAAATAAATATTTGACAACAATTATACAAAGACATTGTTATACCCATTTGATAACTGAGGCTTAGGGAATTTAACACATTTTCTTAAGTAGTAGATTCAAGACTACAATTCTTTTCTATGTTTTAATTTCTGCGGGTTATTCTTCACGCAGAAAGCTGCTTTCTTCAATAACTTCCTTTAAATCATCAACCTCCTTATGATTAGAGATAAAAATATGGCAACCAGGAATTTCAACATCCCTACTTTCCCCTTTGACTTTGACTTAGAGGTGGTGACAACTTTAACATCAAGGTGTTCTGTGCAGATCATCTGTAGCCGATCAGAGGAGTACAACAGCCGCCAGGTACTATGCAATGGGACTCCTGAGGGACCGTTACTGCGCAACCCTGGAAACCATGACAAAGGCAGGACCCCGAGGCTCCCCTCCTCAGCTGACGTGGAATTTTGCCTGAGTCTGACCCAGTATGAAACGGGTTCCATGGATAGGACCGCCAATTACAGCTTTAGAAACACACTGGAAGGTAATACCTCCTTTTTTCACTCATTTAAAATTTATATTTTTTCTGAATTTATGTTTACTATCTCTTAGCCAACACCATAAGTGCAGAAGAGTTTGGAAATTCAGAATTTTGAGTAAGGACATGTGTCATACATACATAGTTGGCCCATAAACGAAGCAGAGTCTAGGCAGTGCATCATAATCCAACACGTTAATAACTCGCTAGCAAAATGTGTGGCTGTATCCGCTATAGCAATCAGTAGAGATAATAGGCAGCCTAATGGCAAGTAAAGTCAGGTCTTTCCATTAAAAGAGTACTGGTGCCAAACAAAACAATACATGTTCAGAAGTTTTTGTAATCATTAATATAGAACTGGAGATCTATTATACTTTCCTAAGCTTTAGTATTTTATTTAGTTTACAATATGCTGGACCCTAGGTTCTTTGAGGCAAGTCCATTCCTCTAACTTGAATAAGGATAAAACCCACATGTGGGGTTTAAGCACCTGTTCCATTATTCCTTAAGATCCTTTGCTTTATCAGAGATGCCATTTCATAGTCTCTTTCAGGTCCTCCTTACTTCTCCTACAAAGCTCTCAATCTTGCACATGTCTTTCCTTCAGCACCTGTTCATTGTCCTCTGGGACCAAGGCGGTCCCAGTCATAAAATCCATCCTCTTCATCTCAATTTGCATTATGAACACAAACCTACAAACAACACAAGTAAACAAGAACATTAACTCAAGTCACTGAAGGTTTGGAAAAACATGGAGTACTGACTTGCAACAATACAAAAACAGAATTTAACAGTAGACACTCCACCCTCTAAAAACTCTGCCACCCTACCAGTTGGAAAAACCTTGCTCTCTTTCCTTCTTTATCCTTAACTTTTTGTTTTGTTTTGTTTTCTTATCCCTGTGATGATTGTTTTATCTTTTAACTTCTATTGCTCAGTTATGTAAAGGAATTTCCCTGTCTCTTTAATTTCCCTGTGTCCTTACACCCTCTAACTCTGGACCTTGTACTTCCTGTGAAGAAATTAAAATACAGAGAATATCACTTTAAAGAAGAATCCTGGTGCAGCAGTTGAAATAAAAAGTATGCTTACTTTACTAAAGTAATATCAACAATTAACATTTTCCAAATAATCACTGTGTGCAAGCCACTATGCCAAAGATTTCTATAGCACTATCTCACTTAATCCTTAAAGTCACCCTCTGAGAAAGAAAACATCATTATTTCCAGTTTAAGGGGAGGAAACAAGATCAGAGGTATTGAGTGATTTGGGTACCATGGCTCATTTGTTAAGGGGCAGAGCTAAATCTGTTCCTAGATTTGTCAAATGCCAAAATACAAGAGTCCTTTTCATTGTACTCTGACAAACAGAGCATGTTGAGTTTCTTGAAGGTGGACAATATAAAGCTGGCCTTTCAATAATCATACATGAAGGCAATGCATGGTGCCCAGGAGCCTCAGACAAGACAAGCTGAGACTAAGGCACACACACAAATTGACAGTCACCATCTGGGAGGGTTGGTCTGGGGTATCCATGGGGACTGTGCAGGATTTAACAGGATTCCAAATGCTGACTTAATGACATGCAAAGAGGCTCCACACTTAAAGGAACTGGAGTACTCTACAGGTCTTTTTTTTTTTTAATATATTTTATTGCTTACGCTATTACAGTTGTCCCATTTCCCCCTCTTCATTCCCCTCCACCCTGCACACCCTCTCTCATCCACATTCTCCCTCTTTAGTTCATGTCCATGTGTCATATTTATAGGTTCTTTGGCTTCTACATTTCCCATAGTATTCATACCCTCCCCCTGTCTATTTTCTACCTACCATCTATGCTACTTATTCTTTGTACCTTTTCCCCCCTCTCTCCTCCTCCCACTCCCCTGTTGCTAACCCTCCATGTTTCTACAGGTCTTTTAGCCAGATTTTCTAGCAGTGAGAAAGCATGAACTTTGTTATTAAGGAATGTGGGCTGGTCACAGAAATAAGGTAGGGGAGCTTCACGTCTCTGGGCTTCAAATAAAAAAGTGGCTTGGGCTGTATCAACTCAGCTAAGCTTTCAAATGAGTTTCTAATGCACAGAGATGAGTAGAGAACATTAAGTTTATAGGAAATAATTTGCTATCACTAAAAATTGTTTGATAATGTATTTCCAATAATTTATTCTCATTCACACATAACTTGAGGAGGTGAGGAAAGGCATATCATGGCACATTATCTGATGCATAATAAGTGTTTAATAAGTGTTGATAATTGAACACATAAATAATATCTAAGACATTTCAAACTGCACCTAACTCACTGTTTCGTTTATATTTGTTATATGAAGCTAATGTACTAGTGGAAACATGTTATAAAACATTGACTTTATTTAAGAAGAGCTTTTCCTGACTGGAGACACAGAGTTTACTCTTCTTTAACTGTTGATTCAGAAATAATTTTAATCTTAAGGAAAAATTGCACTGATAAAAACAGTATAACAACAGAATCACACACACACACACACACACACACACACACACACACATACTCTTTACAGATTAACTTACTGTTCACATTTTATCCTGTTTTCTTTCTTTCTCTGTTAGGGACATCCCCTTACATAACCACAGAACAGTTATCAACTTCAGTAAATTCTGTATTGATGTAAAGTTTTATTCTAATCTAGAATTTATATTCCAACTTTTTCAATAGACCTAATAATATCCTTTATAGCATTTTTCCTCTCTGGAACAGGATCCTGTTGAGGGTCAGGTAGCATTTAGTTGTTATGCCTCATTAGCCTTCTTTAATATGAAATATTTTCATAGCCTTTTTTTTTTTATGAGATTGATGTTTTGGGGAGTAACTTCCCTCCAACCATTTTAAAATAGAATCTTCCTCAGTTTGAGGGTGTCTGATATTTCCTCATGACCTGATCCAAGTAATGTACTCTTAGCCAGAATTCTACACAGGCAATTTTGTGTTTTTCTCATAGGGTGTCACATCTGGAGGCACACGCTGACCATCTCTCTCATGTTAGTCATATTAATTTGATCATTTGCTCAAGGTGTGGTGCAATTTTCCCATTGTATAAATTATATTTTCCCATTTCCAATTAATAAACTGACTACATGGAGACATTTTTAACATTATTCAAATATCTTGCTTCTCATCACAATTTTCTCTTGCAATTACCATCCACTGATGGTCCCAAAATGATGACTTTCCAACTTTAGCACTACCTCTATGTTTATTAACCAGCACTTTAGGGTTCTACAGTTAGCAAGAGCCTTTCCTTCCTTCTTTCCTTCCTGCCTACCATATGGAGTAAAGACTTTAAATTTTTTCAATAATATATATATTATTGAATTATATATATAATTCTTTAAGGTGCATAATTATCTTGATATTCAAATAGTCCCAAAGTTCACCTGTGACCTCATCTTTAAGTTGGTTCTTATGTCTCTATTGTATATCCCCATCATTTTTTAGCACTCCCATTTTGGTAGAATAAAATATTTTAGAGTCATCCTGTACTTACACTGTCCCAGGCCTGGAGTCAGTCATATCTCCAAGAAACATTGGTTCTTCTCAGTGAGGAAGTTTATTAGAGACAAAGATCTGGAAGTAAGTATTGCTTGATAGAGAGACACATTTGATTTCAAAACCCAGGTGTAGTGGGGGGTGTGGGATGCCTTGGCTTAAGAGGAGTGCTCAAGCAAATATAGTTGTGAAGAGAATGGGACTGGGGAAGCAGGAGCAAAGGCAACCATGTAATCTGCTGTCTCAATAAATGCAGGTGCAATTGAATAATTGGTTTTGACTGAACCTCACAGTTATTGCTGCCCTTTTTCATTGTGGGACTTGTGAGCAGTGTATACTGTATCTCCTGTAGAATAAATTCTCACAGCCACTCCTGGAGTGGAGGAGCTGTTGTGTTTTCATCTACTGAAGTTATTTATGTATCCACAGCTTTCCTCTTAGATGTATTGCTGAAGTAAATATTGAAGATGTACAATTTATAAATTATACAAAAGAGACATGTTCTTAGATAAAGCAAAGAAAAATAAGCATGTATTATAAAAAGTAGTCTTCTGATAAGGCTAAATAGTTGGTCCCCATGGAGTATGGGTTATTAGACACAAAGAATCTTCTCATGCAAATCTCTGATTGCTCATGGTGTCTTATATTTCACCGTTTAATAATATTACTCATGCAAAATTAGAACTACTGTGTGTGTTGGAGAGTGAGGGAGGACTGGCAGTTTAGTGAAGTGGTAAAAGGCAATCAAACTAACTGGAATTTGATTTAAACTCCACTACTTCTTAGATGTGTTAAGTAAGTTGTTTACCTCTCAGCCTTAGTTTCATCATCTCTAAAATGCACACAAGAATAATAATTTATGGAATTTGTGTAAGAATTGAGTGATATAATACATGTAAGGAATTTGTAACATTTCTTCAATAAATGGCATCTGTTATTATGTTAAACTGAAATTAGCTATTGGCAGTCAGTTATCAGTCATTACATTTTTTGACAATTAACTTACAAACCAAGTTTAGAATAGATCTGAAAAAATAGATCATGATGGGCTAGGTGTGGCAGAAAACTAGGGAGGACAAAGGATGAAAAAGAAAAATTCTCAAGACGGACCCAGGGATAGATGACATTTTTTATGATAACTGGCTTTTGGGGAGAATTCTCCCAAACAAGGAGACAGGAGCAAAAGTAGCTATTGTTGCACAAAAAGGAATAAAGTGCAGGAACAAGAAACAACTCTAATTTAATGGCATATTAATAGCCCTAAGCACAGTGCAATTTAGGATCATAGGAGCTTATAACTGGAAAACACTTTTCAATGTATTCAGTCTAACATCCCATACTATGCTGAGATGCCCAATATGATATATCCCAATGTGGTCATTCAAGGACTAGAATTCATTTACTTCAGAAGAGAGAAAAAGTTCTTTAGACTGAGAAAGAAAATTAATTTCATTCAATTTAAAGAGCCCTCCATAATCTTGGCATTTCAGGAAATTATGGAAGAACAAATACATACAAAGATGACTATTATACAATTCTGACCTCAAGGACCTCACCATCTAATGAAATACCACATGAACACATGAGGAGAACACAATATAATGATCAGTAAACAAAATGAATTTAGAACCCAGAGATAAATCAGAAATATTTCCCAAGAAGATAAAAATAAAACTGAATCTTGAAATATCAATAATTTCTCACCAAGAAGAAAAAAAAGAAAGGCATTTTCAGCAGAGGGAACAATACATGCATTGGACTAGAAGAGTGAATGGATGAGGTTAGTTACAAAAAATGAGAAGTGGTATATAGCTGGAATATTAAGTTTGTAGTGGGAAATAACAGGAGGTATAAAAAGTTGAGAATATACCATGAATACCAGTGTTTCTCCATTTTCTCTAGAGGAAGAAAAATATAGGTCCCTAAGTATACATCCACATATTCTTACATAATTGAGGGAGTAAAGTATAGTCTATGTAAATGGTTTTCATATCTTCCCTGTGAAAAAGATATATTTGAAAACCCAATGTTTAAAAATCATGACATAATGTTCATATCTTCAAGAATATGTCTACATATCTTGTTTTGTGAAACACTTTGATAGACAACTGGAGTAATGAGAGCTTTTTAAGCAGTAAATTTATATGAGTCTACCTATATTTCAGAAATACATGAAGATAGCAGCCTTACCAGAATGAAGAAAGATGGATCGATGAGCTTATGGGAAGAAGATAGGTGGTGAGGGCTTGTCTTAGGATGGGGAGAATGAGATGAAGATGAGTTGGCTAGGGTGCAGAAACTCTTGTATACCCTAGAGTAAAGAGAACCAGAAGCTCTTCTTGATGAGTGATTATGAGGTAGCAAGGTGAGCAACACATGGAGAATGATTCTGATATGTCTGCCATTGATTTCTAATAATCTGTCTTGTTTTGTCCTCTTAAGCTATATGCCATTAAAAAATTGAGCTTGTATTTATATAACTTCTAAGAATCTGCTAGTATAATTCTCCAGAACCTTTTCCCCCCTATGGTCCTTTAATCCTTTCTGATTTATTATGACTGTCAACTATGTCACTTGCAAGTATCTTACCTCTTCATTTGCTGGGATTTCTTGAGGAACAGTCTTGAAAGGGCAAGTTAGCTCTGGGCTTTAATAAAAGATTATGGAAGTTTTGAAATTTTGAATGAAGTTTTAAGGTAACAGTGTGCATATTTGAAGAGAAAGGCCAGTGCAAGTCACAATGAAGTCTCAAAGGATAACCTTCTTTTCAGTGTCCCTGACTTTCTCAGGGACTTTCCCAAAGTCCCAGAACTTTCTTAGAACATTCAGAAATGATCATAATGACTCAGAAAAAAATAAGTAAATTCAATTAAGACTGATTATGTAAACCAGAATGCCAGGGAGGTTACTTCAGCAGGGTGAGACATTCTAGGAATGGGAATGCTCAAGTTCTTTCCTATATATCTTTACCAATTCTGAGGGAATCAGAAGGCTGAGTAGATTGATATAGATTGGCAAATGCTGACTCAGAACAAAGGTGGGAGGTTTTGACAGATAATTCATCTAGACCAGGATAACTTTTCCAAGTCTTGGTTACTTAATTCCCCAGAATTACCACCTTAGCAATTTTGTTGATGTTCTGATAAGGCAATACTTCTGATCATGATAACTGTAACAACAACCTCTATGTACCAGACATTCTAATTTCTCATTATGTCACTTAATCCTTAGAACAGTGTAATGATATTTAATATTCACTGATTAGAGCACCATCTTCAGGGAAGTAATTATTCCAATGAGTTTAGGTGACTATCTGTTTCTTTCTAGTTGAATGAGCTAACTCAACTCATTTGACTCAAAGCATAACTTTTTGTTTCAGAACAAAGAGGTCCTGTTCTATAACATGTAGGGAATTCAAAATAGTGTCCTGTGTATTACTTTCCAAAAGGGTTTACTTTGAATGTGATTCCGTAATCAGAAGATTGCATTAACTTCTAAAAAGCCTTAAATAAAATAGGGACTGCTATACGATGGAGAAGACTTTGTTGGTATGTATAAGTGCTTTAAGATATCTAGGGCAGAAGCTACTCTCAGGGAAGAGTTAATACTATATACTAGGTTCACAAAAAGTAAGTGAATCATAATTTCTATGTATACCAATACCTATTAAATTTTCAGTCAGTGCCTTGTTTCCTAAAGTGGAAGGGCAGCAACATCAGAATATGTTCATTGTACCTGTTTGTCAGAAACACTCAAGTCAGGATTCTGTGATAGCCTGATAGAAACTGCGACTGTTTGGACATTAGGGGACATTTTCAGTTTTGCAGAGACAGATTTCTTTAGGCCCAGAGACATTGTTCTGAGATCTCAGTGGTAGAAACTCATGGTTTTATATTTTTTTCAGAAAGAAAAAACAACTTAAAAACAGAATAGTTTAAAATTTGGGGATATTATTGCTTGGTACTCAGTAAACTTTTAGCAGCAAGGTCAATAATGATATAACCTGAACAATCACTGTAAAAATAAAAAACAAAGGAGTATCAATCACTATATATTTATATGTTTTAAAATGATTCCTTCATTTCTTCCATAATCTACTAGTTGAACTGCCATAAAAATTGTTCTCACCAAATGTGAATATTGAGAAAGTAAAGTAATTTATTTAAGGCATGTGACATCTTTGCTATGAATTAAAAGTTGCCAGTAGTGGGCATACAATACAATGTACAGATGATCTGTACACTTAAAATCTATATAACTTTATTAACTATTGCCACCTCAAAAATTAATTTTTAAAAAGGCAAAAAAAGAGATAAAACATTATATAGAAACTTTGAGAACTAAAAACTGGAACAGAAAACCACTGTTTTCATTATAACTATAAAACTTTATAGTGGTCATTATTACTTGAATAAAAATTTAAAAGGGAAAAACAGATAAAATAAAAAATAAAAATAAAAGGTGCTGGTATTACATACTGGTGAACACCATTTTAGGAGGCTACATTGGAAAGAGAAAGACAAATAACTCCTCAGATTGGGAAGGGCCTTTTAAAGAGCATTGAAACAATGATTTTGAAGGTGTATGGTACCATATTTAAACCTCAATTGTAACATCATAAGCACCTCTTCTCTCATTTTAGAAATTTATTTAATAATTATATATTTAGGCTATGGTGAAGATGTATAAATACCTAGCTCCTACTACATATATAAGAAATGTCTCCTCCACCCCCACTCCTATCCTCTCTGTAATCTTCATTCTTCTCAACTCTCGTTATAATTTAGCATAACCTGTTAGTCTTTATGATGTATATTTATTCATATTAGATAGCTTTCATTTAATTTTTCATCATTTGAATTCACTGTTGTGGAAAATAGCTGTTTGCTAAAGAATAATCTCATTTTTCCAATAACCCAACTTAAAAACCTAGAACATTTTTAAGGAGCAAAATAATAATGCACCTCTTCTAAGTATGGAGTCAGCATTGTATATATACAGATTTTACTTCCTTGGGACAAATCTCAGATGAAGATACTACTACTCATTAGCAGTAAACAATACAAAGAATTAAAAAAAAAGAATTCTATTCTTATGTATTTATTCATTTAGCACATATGAGAGACTTTAGGATATCAAGGTAAATTATCTATACCCCATGTATCTGTAGGACTGCTTTCTTATCTTCTACAGTGAATGATCTAAAATATTTTTTGGTTTCATTATCTATTTACAACTCTTACAATATGTGGAGAACTCCAACAAACTATTGTTTATATAGGTTACATTTATAGCTATGTAGCATTCTTAAAATTTAAATTGATAAAATTTTAAGATATTTATTGATTTATTAGAATAACAAAAATTAATTATTACATGTTAGTAAAAATAACAATTAAATATATATCAAGAATAGTAAGTGGAATGGTACTGTTTAACATTTTTGAAAAAAATAAAAGAAGATACATGGATTCAATGCCTGCTTCTATATTCAATATTGTATACTATCATATTTGGTTCAAAAATTTGAATAAAATTCAGCCTCGTACAGCTATAAAATTGGAAAAAGAAGCAGGAAAATCTCATACATTAATGAAAAACAGCAATAATAGATGGTACACACCTTTTTAGAGCTTCAAAATACATCTTAGAATAAGGGATCTGAGAAGTTCTACAATATAGAGATTTGTTTTGATTTGTTAAACCTCAAATATTTACAACTAATTTGACTATAAAACCCAACCACCACTATCACCTTGTGTCTTTGATTTTCCCAAACACTCTTTTAAAATCTTTGGCTTTAGTCAGGCCAAGATGGAGGTGTAGGTAGAAATGCTTCACTCCCTCAAACTACCAAAAGAAAGATAATAACCAATTTAAAAACCATAATCAACCAGAAGTCCTGGAAAATTAAGCTGCATGGAACTCTGACAAACAAGGAATTAAAGAAACATTCATTCAGACCAGTAGGAGGAATGGAGATGGGCAGCCAAATGGATAGGACCCCAGGCAAGGTGGTGGACTGCATGGGTGAGGAGAGGCTAGCCCACCCAGAAACTAAAGACTCAAAACCTCTAACCATAAATACTATGGGGGTTATGAAGGTGGGAGAAACTCCTAGTCTCACAGGAGAGTTCATTGGAAAGTGGGGCTAAAATAGAGTGAGCAAGCAGTACTGTTCCCTCTCTGACCCCTCAGTCACAGATAGCACCACAAAGCAGCAATGAGGGTTGCCCCACCCTGGCAAATACCTAAAGCCCCACCCCCTAACAACTTAACAGCTGTGCTATGACAAAGAAATATGGCCCAAATGAAAGAACAGATCAACACTCCAGAAAAAGAGCTAAGCCACAAGGAGATAGACAACCTATCTGATGCAGAGTTCCAAACACTGGTAATCAGACTGCTCACAGAATTGATTGAGCTCAGTTGCAACATGAAGGAAGAAATGAAGGCTGCAAAGTAAAATAGAGCAAAATATACAGGGAACCAACAGTGAAGGGAAGAAAACCAGGGTTCAAATAAACTATTTAGAACAAAAGGAAGAAATAAACATCCAGCCAGAACAGAATGGAGAAACAAGAATACAGAAAATAAGGTGAAGCTTCAGAACCTCCAGGAAAAGTCTGAGCACTCCAACATCTGCATGTAATAGGGCTGCCAGAAGGAGAAGAGGAAGAACAAGAAACTGAAAACTTATTTAAACTAATAATGAAGGAAAACTTCCCTAATCTAGCAAAGGAAATAGACTTCCAGGAAGTCCAGGATGACCAGAGAGTCCCAAAGAAATTGGACCCAAGGAGGAACACACCAATGCATATCATAATTACATTACCCAAGATTAAAATGAAGGAGACAATCTTAAAAGCAGCAAGAGAAAAGGAGACCCTTACCTACAAAGGAGTGCCCATAAGACTATCAGCTGATTTTTCAAAAAAAAAAAAAAAAAAAAAAGCCTTACAGGCAAGAAGGGGCTAGAAAGAATTATTAAAATTCATGTAAGGCAAGGACCTACATCCAAGATTACTCTATCTAGAAAAGCTATCATTTAGAATGGAAGGGCAGATAAAGTGCTTCTCAGATAAGATCAAGTTAAGGGAGTCCATCATCACCAAGCCCTTATTATATAAAATGTTAAAGAGACTTTTCTAAGAAAAAGGAGATCAAAAATATGAGCAATAAAATGACAACAAACTCATAACTATCAACAACTGAACCTAAAAAACGAGAACTAAGCAAACAACTAGAACAGGAACAGAATCACAGAAATGGAGATCCCATGGAGGGTTTTCAGTGGGGTGGGAGGAAGAGGGAGAATGGGGGAAAAGGTACAGGGAATAAGAAGCATAAATGGTAGGCATAAAATAGACAGGGGTAGGTTCAGAATAGTATAGGAAATAGAGAAACCAAAGAACTTACATGTACAACTCATGGACATGAACTAAGGTGGGGAGGATGCAGGGCAGAAGGGGGATAAGGGGGGGGAATTGGGACAACTGTAATATCATAATCAATGATGTTAATATACTTATATAATAAAATATACATAAAAAATTCCAAAATAAATTTTATTTATAGATTTCCAGAAATGTACTTGGGAAAATCTGCTCTAAAATTAAAATGTTGCCTCTAAAAATACCAAGGATCAGCTCTAGTGTCCATCTTATTAGATCCAATTGATGTTACGCCAGAAACTATGAATAACTATCCTTTTCTTCCTTATAGTTATGTTTTGCAAGGTCAAAGTGATTGTTCATTTATTTAGATGGAGACTTCAGTAGAAATTTGTAGTAGAGCTTTAGTTAGATCCAAGGGAAAATATGTGAGATAGAAGCTTATCTCCAATGCTAAGTATATGGTGAGATGCCACTTTTCTCAAGATAAAATCCATCGAGTTCTTAAAATTCATTAAGGTTAATGCATTTTACAACTCTAAGGACACCATTCATTTTTTTGTATTGTGCTCTAGAGAATAAAAGTATCATAAAATATAATGTAAGTGGTATTCCCTAGGGTTTTGCTTTAAAAACTTGCTGTAAATCTATCCTTATAAAAATTAAAAGCTAAAATAAAAGAACCCAAATAGCCAACTTTTATTGAGAGGTTACTAAGTATTAGGTACTTTAGTAAATAATTTGCCTACCTTTTATAAGCATCCTAAGTGGTAAATTCTCTTTATAATCCTCATTGTATAGATTTTGAAAATATGTCAAAAAGGCAAAGCCACCTACTTACAGCAACATAGATTATAAGTGCTAGAGCTAGAATGTGAAATTTAGAAATGTGATAAGTATGCTAGTATCCTTGAAGAGAGAACACTTACATTCAAGACATGATGAGACACTGGGTAAATCATTCAATTTCATATAGCACATCTTTTTATTTATAAAGCCAAGATGATATTTATTTACTACATATTTACATGAGTGTCAAATAAGATGTCTGTTAAATGTGGAGAGCCTCTGTTATATTACAATGAAGACAAGGTATTAGAATATTGTTATATCTTATTAATAATTTTAACTCAAACTGTATTGATTTTTCTTTTTCCTCCTGTAGAAATTTCAGAACCTCATGACAGTGACCTCAGAGTAGGTGACTTTCCAATAGAAGCTCTGAAAGCTGGTGACTTGGAATTATAACTTCAGTGCTCAAATGAGTAGGAGAGAATATATTAATAAAAAGGCTCAGTTTATGGGTAGAAATGCTTGAAATATGGCAATTGATCAAGATAAGAAATTTCACTTACATAAACACCAAATGCAACCGTGGTTCTATGTATTCCAAAATGCTGCAGGCCATTAGTTTTGTAGAACATTGCTGAATTAGTCTAGTTCTCTTTCTGTTAATTAAAGCTCACTTTAAAATAGTGTAAGAAAGAAAAACCAAATAATGTGGCTTTAAAAAGATAGACTTCATTTTGCTCTCATGAAACAATGCAGAGATAAATAATCCAGGACAGAGAGTGCAGGGCTACCATCCTCAACTCCCAGCTATCTCTAGACCTTCATTCTAATATCTTTATCTCAAGTAGCAGGAGGAGCACTAGGTGAAAAGTGGAGTGCATGCCCATTCTTATTTAAAGGCATAAGGTGAGAAGTGTCTATCATCAATTCCATTTTATCCCTATGGCCCAATAGGTATGGCCACATAGCTCTAAAGGAAAACTAGAAAATGTGATCACCTAGCCATGTGCCCCACTATTTTAGGATGTTCATAATTAGTAAAAGAGAAAAAAAACAGTATTAATGAAAAAGTAGAAATTTCTAACATAATCTCTTTTCCATAGATTGGGTACTTTGTTATAATAGCCCAGATGGACTAAGACATAGGAGCTGTAACAAACCAACCACCAAATTTTAGTGGCCTAACCTAATAAAAATTGATTTCTTGCTCATATGAGGCCCAGGTCAGATGTTAATGTTTGGTGACTGGCCTTTCACATGGGTGCTTTAGTGACTCTACTGTCCCCCAACTCTCTGTTGGATCTTCTGCATCTTTTGGGAGACAGGGAACAGGGTGTTTAGAGAGTCCTACAGAAGGAATAGAGGGGCCAACCCTGCCAGTGGCCCACCTATCTTCTGCCCACATGCCACTGGCTGCAGTACATTCACAAGGCCACACCTAAATGGGAAGCTGGTTGCACATCCAGGAATGTGAGGAAAGAAGTTTCATGAACTTTGAATGTTCCAATATTAAATGGATCTGCTGGGTCTTTCTGTTTGAGCTTCAGCTTTTTCCCCTCTAGGGGCCAGTCATTGCTTGGGGTTTTAGTTTGGGGCTGAGCTACCTTATTTACATTCTAGCCTCAGTTCTTGGCTGACAAAGATAATTTTTTCTCTCTCATTTTTCATTGCCTTATTTTCCCTCCTTCCTACAATATTTTTCCACTTACCAATTCTTCACTAAGTAGAAAAAGGCCATGACATTCTTTTTCTATTAGTCATTGTATATTCTTCTTTCCAATGGCATCTCCCAAAGTATATTTCATAACTGGTGGGTGACTCACTGTTTTTTATTAACATGCTTTGAATGAACAATAACCTAGCTCTTATCTCCTAATATCTATTATCATCATCTCTATGCTGAGCAATACCTTGGATATTTTTCATACAAGCTGCTTAGTCCTTTCTCTATATACAATTGAGTATTCCATTAGGAGAATATTGAAAAAACGACCTATTACATAAAGACATAAGAGCCAGATTCAGAGCCATGACCTGTCTTAGACACAAACCTTGGAATGTTGAGGGAACATTCCAAAAAATTTTAGCTTCACTGATTTTAAAATTATGTTAGCAACTGAAGTTACATGTTTTAGAGAGAAATAAAATTTTGTATTTATTTATTCAACAAACATTTATAAAGCAATCTACTGTGTGCAGGCACTTTGCAAAAACATTAGGAATAACTGTGAATATGATACAGGTCCTTTTCTTTTGGAACTTACAGTCTAATTAAGAACTGAACCATTAATACCTAATTATAATCTAAAGAGAATAAATTATTAAAAAGAGGGGAGTATAAATGTTATTAAATAGAGGTGCCTAATCAAGTGTTTATTGTCAGAGAATCTCTGACTGAGGATCTGATATACTCAAGAATAAGTGACGCAGATCAGCTAAAGTGCAAAGAAGCAGAGAGGGGGAAGTTACAAGTTTTTTCCAATAGCCTAATAAAATAGCCTTAAAAATTCCAGAGAGTCCTTGTAATTAATAATAACCATGGATGTCAATATTTTTCTGCTCCTAAAACTTTTCACATTTATTATTTTAATCACTCCTCTCAACAGCCTTATAACATTTCTTGTTACATTCATCTCACAGATGAGGAAACTGAGATTCAGAGAATTTAAAAATCTTGACAATGTCTTACGGCTAACAGGCAGCAAAACTAGATCATCAAAAGGGGAGGTCATGTCCCCAAGTCTTTCAAACAGAGGGACATAATTTTAGAGGAAGCAGAGAACACTGGTTAAGAGTCAGACTCCCTGGGTTAAAATCCTGATACTATCTCTTACTAGCCAGATGAACTTTCATAAGTTTAACCTGTCTTTATTGAAATCCTTCATTTACAAGTTGAAGATAATAACAATACCTACCACACGTGTTTTTAGAAAAGATTACTTCAGTTAACATTTGTAAAATACTTAGAACAGTCTTTGCAATAGAAAAATGTCATTAAATAATAAAGTCACTCCTGCATGTCAATGTGCTAATTTTCTAGCTCCCTATAGAAACAAATTCTAAACAATGGGGTAGACTAGCATTTGAGAACTCCAGTGGACAAAAATTGTTTCAGAAAAGCATTAGTCCTAAATTGAACTGATACTCAAAGTGTAACATAATGATAGTACTTTCTACTTAGAATTACTTTTTACATATAACCTCTAAGCTGCAATTAGACCTCCTAGAAATTTTTGAAACTCAATAAGGGAATTCAATTGAACAGAAACAAACATCGGTCTTAAGGAGGTGAACATCTGGCCTTATACTCATACACTAGTGGTACTCCGAAGGAATTCCAGCCTTTCCTGTGCTTTGCAACAAGAATCTGATTAATCCAGCTGATTGTATGCTATCCCAAGTCCTATGATAGGAAGCTTCTAAAGCCCTCATCCAGAGGGAGAGGGAGCTCGGAAACCACCACAAAGGGCTTTCTCTGCCCTATCCAGTGTATCAGTGGAGAACTGGTCTGGATCAGGTGCCTCAGTGTTTTCAGAATTTTTATGAAAAAAAAAAAAAAGGGAAACAAAGGTGCTGTTAGAACTAGAAAAAAAAACTAGAAAAAAATATTGCCATCTTCTTTATAGAGTTACTATGAGGATTAATTTATATAAGAGCATAAAGAAACAGCCTAATGCCAACCATCCAGGAGTTGAAAATACAGTAATGGTAGTAACTTGTTGCCAAATGATAATTAAGTAATAGTAACAAAGAGAAATAGAAAATATATGAATCATATTTCACTTATAATTAAACCATGAAGATGAGGCTTTGTAATATATAAGCATAAGGACACACTATTTGAAATTGAAGGCTGATAAGTGCAAACACACCTGTAAAAATTCAAAAATATTTTCAAGTGATTTTAATCAAAGTATCTTAAAAATAATTACCCTTAGTTTAACAAAAGTAGAATTTTTATTATGTTTTCCTGCAACTAACTTTACTTAATGTTAACTTTTATCTGTGGTGTATGTTTGCTCTTGTTATACACCCATAGCAATAACCCTATATACAAATTTGTAGATATGAAAGGTAAAAGCAAAAGAGCATAGTAGAGGAGAAGACCATAGGATTCAAAATGAGAAGACTGAGGAGATAGCTTTGCAATTAGCCATTCAGAAGACATGTGGCCTTTAATATGTCACCAGGATTCCCCAAGCTCAGTAGTATCTTCATCTGCAGTATAGGCATGTTCATACTTACTCTATCTCCCTTAGGTGAGGAACATCCAAAGGTGAGCTGTAGTTGACACATCTGCTGTGAGAACTGATAGCACCTTTTCCAAACTCTTTACTCAATGACAATAAATTGATACTTTGAAATTAACAATCATGAAATATTTACACCATGAAAATTGACAGGTGCTATGAATCAAAACATTCTCCATACTCCCCCACTTCTCCTCTGAGATTTAGTTATTAATCTTTTGATAGTATACTATTGGGAATGTCTAATGAGAAAATGTGCCTGAAAGTATTTTGCAAACTATAACACATAATGCAAATAATGTTATAATATTCAGTATGGAAAAGTATAGATATGGAATCTGAGACTTGAATATTAAAATATCATCAAATGATTTTTCTAATTAAAAAGCAAAGACATAAGTGAGACAGTAGGACACATTTAAATGATTTAATTGACTTGCATATTATAAAAAGGGCCTATCAAATCAAGGCAATGAAGGTTACATAGAACCTTTGCAAGGCAACTGACGATCTGTTACCTAGGACTAATATGGTCTTTCTGAGGACCAGGACAAGCTGCATAATTTGTAGGACCCATTGCAAAATTAAAACACTAGACACCATGTTTGAAAATTATTAAGAATTTCAAGATAGCAAAAACAGAGAGCATTAAGCCAAGTATGGGCAATCCCAGGCAATGCTCAGTTGTGTGCTTATGAAGGTGACTTATCTAGGACATAGGGCTTTCAGTGCTAAAGCCAGAACCCTGGAGGAAAACAGAGACTAGGATGGTAGACTACCCTACCTTTGTTTCAAAAAATAGTATTAACATATTATTAATTTTTTAGCATACACAGTGAAATATACCAAAAAATATTAAGTATTATCAATTTAGTCATAAGAGCAGGAAGAGAATACAGCTTAAGTCATACTTTTGTCTATAAAGATCTTTGCTTATTTCATTCTGCACAACTTAGTGAACTAAATTATTGTTGTGTGGTTCACTGTTCTCAAGTCTTTCCAAACACACAGATCTAGTCTTAGACTACACAAAGTCAGTATAAAATTGTTCCTTAAAGCAAGTTTCAGACAAATTTTAAATGAATAAATGGACCAGTATTCTTGATATTTAAGATAATTCTATAGATGTGTTTAGAAACTGGAAATAAGACCTATGAAATGTTGCAAAAATCACTGGATGATGTAATTACGTAAAGCAAAAGATTAGACATGTGGACACACACACAAAACACGTGCACAAACATTGAGGTTACCAAGAGGAGAAATTAATCTGATGTTTAAAATAATAGACAATTTAAAGTGAAAACACATGAAATAATTCTGTTGATCTTCTGTACTGAGTTTATGGAGAAGACTGTGACTCATCATGACTGATCCAACTTTTTGCAAAAAATGAAGGTAACTAGAGGAGTCGTTCTCAAACTCAGTGCATATTAGAATTGCCTGGGAGACTTGTTAAAGCAAGTGGTGAATCCCACTGACATTCTGCTTCAGTAGATCTCTAGTAGAGCTAGAATGTTTGTATTTCTAACAAGTTTACATGTTGTGTTGCTGGTTCATACTTGTGATGACCACAGAATTTAGTGTGACCTTAACTACCATTGAACATGTAATTAGATGGCAAGAAACAATCACCTACCACTACATTTACTTCATTGCTCTGTTTTGTAGATGAGAGAATTTCCTGAGTCAAATTAAAAGTATGTTTTAATAAATACAAATGCTAATTAGTTACATTTATGGCTGTAGGGCTAGCACTTTATTTGAGAACACTTGAATTGAATTAAAAGTTAACGTTCCTATTATACCTAAGGACTTGCTTAGATCCAGAATCCTTCCTGATCTGTAATATTACACTTCTGCTGCAATTAGTTTAAAACGCAAGCCTTTTAAAAGTCCTCAGCCATCAAATAGAACCTCTTGAAATTATTGTGTGTTAACTTATGCATGTCATAGTTTCTGAATTAAGTTGCATGTTAGAAGAATAAATTAGGGGGGATATAGCCAGTGAGTCTAACAGCCACTTCTCTTCAATCTTCACATGCACTAGTGTATATTTTTTTGATCTCCTTTTTACTTTTTTTCTCCAATTAAATCTGTGAAACTCTGAAATATTAAAATTGGTTAGAGATTCACTTAAAATACAGCTAAATCAAATAAATTAAATGTACTGTGTTGTGAAGATTTAAGAAAATACTTTTCCACATTTCAAAATCCAAAAGGCAACATAAAGTTTACCTATAACCCAGCTTTCTACAGAAGAACATGCTGAATTAAATAAGATGATGTGTGAAAATGTCTGCCCAGTGCCTGCCACTCAGTAGTTGCTCAATTTTTAAAACATTTTCAGGGGTCCACATTGGAACAGTTATCAATATAGACACAGAAGTGAGTGATGTGAGATTTTAAAGGCAGAAGCATTTTTAGACTGGCACACTATAGGAGGAGAAAAGTTCAAGTTGAAGAAAATAATATATTCAGATAAATAATACATTCAATGAAGTTTTTTAAAGTGTCAATTCAATTTTAAAGGAGGGAGAGCTACTTAGCCTAAATTGGTGAATTCAAGCCTTGTTGCACTTTACAATCACCTGAGGTGTTTTTAAAACTCCAAATGCCTGAGCCCCACTCTATACAATTACATTTGAATCTCCAGGGATCAGAGGTAGGCATCAATATTAAACACACAAACACTCTCAGAGTGCTACTGGGAAAAAAATAAAAGAGAAAGAGATGGATTGACAAACTGTAGTTTCTTATTGTTATCACCAGCCTGAAACTGTATATATTAATTTCTGGTGGGAATGTCGCATGCAGATTTAAAGGCATAACACAGAGTAATTTGGGCAACCATCACTGTCACAGAGAACTTTGAGCCATTTTGGCATCTGTGACTGCTAACAAGGTCCCTGCTGGCTTATTAGACTTTCTACCCATGGGGATTCCTTGGACAAGAGTGAGGTAATAACACGTTCTGCACATCATAGTTAATGGATGAAAATAACAAGTCAATAGGTTCATTTCACAGTCCATAGGAAAAAGAGGTTCCTAAGGTGTGTCAGCAAGTCAGTACAGACACAGTCTATCTCTAGTCTACAGGAAAAAAACACAGGTTTTGAAATCAATCAGAGGTATATTCAATTCCTTGATTCCCTCAATTACTAGCGTGGCAATTACTAGAATGGCAATCCTACTTCTAGAATTAGAATGACAATACTAGGACCACCCAGGAGCACCTAATGTTAAATGAAGGCAAGAAGCAAGCAGGTTTCTGTAGAGCAGTGGAGTTCCGGAAGGGAAGAGGTGTCTGGTCCTGGAATGGGTCCCAACAATGGTGAATTGTGATAAAATAGGCTTTTCTGCTAGCCTTGATTAATAGCTCTTATGATAAGCACCCATTTATCAAATTCAATGAATTTATAAAAATGATAGCTTCTACTGAGGAAGCATCCATTTTATACCAGATTCTATATTGGGTGCTTCATATGTGCTATCAAAATTAATCCCCATGAAAATTGTAGAAATGAGCATTAATTATTTTCTCTCCTACCAATAGAGAAACCAAGGCTCAAAGAAGATAACTAACTTGATAAAGGTTATACTTTCTGTAAGTAACGTAGCATTTAGACCATGGTCTAATTAGCTTTAAAAGTCCTTCCTCTACGGTAGTATCTTCAAACTTGGATAACACACTACTGCAGGTTTGCTAAGATTCACTAAAGAGTACATGGCATAGAGAGCTTTAAGGAAATTTGTTTCCAGGTCCTCCTTGCAAGTATACTTGCCTACAATGAATCTGAGTGAGAAGACTCCTTGAAGGTGCTCCTTTACCACCTCCACCTTCACGGTCTCCCTTCTCTGACTTTTCAGAAGAAAGGCATACCTTTCCTCCATCCTGAACCCATTCTCAGCACAGCACTTTCCCAGAAAGGGTAAAAACTTACAAGCAGAGAATTCAAAATATTGTGGCAGTGTTGCTGAAGGGACTGACTTTAATAACTAATTAGCAAAAATGTTGCAAGTCAAGTGATTTGTAAATAAATTTATAACTTATAAGATTGCTTTCATTAAAGAATCTTGATTAAATTGTCTGTTGATGGATCAGATTATTCAGGTCCTGGATCAGGTACGTCATTTTCGGCATATATAACTAAAAAGGAGTTCAAATAATTAAGTGAAACTAATATGAAAATATTTTCATTCTAACCTAGTTTTTTATGAGGACAAAATTTTCTTAGGACTGAATTTATTTTTAAAAATTTAGAATAGATTTTATGTGGAATTGTATTCTTTCTAGCAATGAATAATATTTATTCCTTAATCTCTGAATTAATTTTTATTTATTTTTCTTTCTTTTCTTTTTTTTGTTTTTTATTCAATTGTTCAAGTACAGTTTTCTGTCCTTTACTCCCATCCCTGCCAAGGCCCCCAGTCCTCCCCATCTCCCTCCCATTTCCACCTCCCTAGTTTTTGTCCATGTGTCCTTTATACTTGTTCCTGTAAACCCTTCCCCTTTTCTGAATTAATTTTTAATTAACAATCTTTCATCAATATAATTATGAAATAAATTTTAAATAAAACTTTAGGTTTTTATAGTTAATACTTATTTTATTTATTGATTTGAGAGAGAAACAGAGACAGAGAGATAGAGCCATTGATTTGTTGTTCCACTTATTTATGCATTCAGTTGTTGAATCTTGTATGTGCCTTCACTGGGGATCAAACCTGCAACCTTGGCTTTTAGGGATGGTGCTTTAACCAAATGAGCTACTCAGACAGGGTCGAATAATTACTTTAGGTATACAAATCCCCAGTTATAAAAACAGATATGGAATTGTAATAACTATGTATAGTGTCAGATAGGTACAAGATTTATTGGGTTAAGTTATATAAATGTTTAATTACTATTTTGTACACCTGGAACTAATATAATATTGTGTGTCGATGGTAATTGAAAAATATAAACATTTAAAAAATAAATTATAACTAAATTACTTAATGATAACTTAATCCAGGAGATTAGGTTAATGGTCACATGAAAGTTTTTACAAGTTTAAATTTTTATACTACCATTGTTGCAGAAAAGTAAGATGGACTGATATAACAACTTTTTAAAAAATGTTTCAAGTGTAGCATGATATTTAGGCATAATGCTGTGGGAAAATAGAATAAAAAGAACAAATTAAGTGAAAAAAGGAAACCCCGTAAAATTTTAGAGTATAATAAAGTATGTTTAGGTATTTTTTACATAAATGATGGTGAATAAGATACATTTTCTAAAAGTGATATTAAATTCTTAGTTTTTAAATTTATACTATTTGTAACATCCCTGAAATTATGTCCTCTGAAACTATTTCTAATTGTGATTAAAACATTTTAGAATCTACTTTAAAATATGTACGAGCATACATAAAATGTAGTTTTAAATTTTTCACTTGATGCTACTCAAGAATAAAAGCTTGAAGTCCATTGCTCTACAGAACTTTGCCCTGCATGGTATGTGATTCATTGCTACATGGGAAAGGTAGTAAAGCATGCAGTTAAAAGCTTAGGCTCTACAAAAAACAGGTTGGTGTTCTAACCCTAACTCCTCTTACTTGTTTTTTAATCTTAGACAAGTTACTTGACTTCTTTAAGCCCCTTTTTCCCAAGTCTATATAATGGAGATGATGAAGATACTTATTTTGTAGCATCATTCTCAAGGGTGTATGAAATTAGTTATGTCAAACTCTTAGAAAAATTCCTGCACATAGAGATTGTCAATTATAAAAGCTGACATAGATAGAGAGTTCAGATGAGAGGTAAGTGATTGTTCTTGGACTAAGCTTCCAGAGGTACCAGGGCTTAGTATGGTCTCTTAGAATGAATTAAAAAAGCTAAAAGAAGGGAATGAATCCCCAGCTGAGGGGTCAGAACTACTCCAATCCACAAAGCATCAAATGCAAAAGTCGAGAACTGCACCTTTAGAAATGAAGGGGTGGATTACAAAATCCTAATTGCATAAAATAAAGCTAGACCTCCTCTTCCCAAATTGTAGTGCCTTAATGGTGTCTATTGTATATCATCATCATCATTGTCATCATCATCTTACCAGTTTCTGCTTGCTTGATATTTCTAAATGCTGAAATTCAATAATATGGCCTTGGTTATAGTCCCCTAACTTGGTTCCAGCTTAGAATTTAATTCTATTACTCTGGCATCTTTGTCTTGTTCTCAGCCTTGAGTTCTGCTTATATTTTGTTTTGACTAAATGTACTTAAATGATGTCTTATTCTACCTCTTCCCAGGGAGTGTGTGAGAGAGAACACAAAATATCAAGAGCTCAGATCTTGAAGCTTAATTTAAATGAGTTAAAATCCCAACTCTACCACTATTTCCATAGCCTTGGGAAACTCAGACCTTCTCTGAGCCTCAGTTTTCTCTTATTTACAATGGGAATAATAATTCCTAATTGACAGAGTTGCTGTAGATTAGAGGACGTATATCACAAAAAAAGCATTTAATCCAATTAACATTCAGAAAACAATAGCTCTTATTAGAACTATTATTACCACAATTATTCCTGATGCAGTGAATGGAACAAATTAATGGAGTTCTGATGAACACTGAAATGAATGTTTTGCAAAATCAAACACACTCTTACCTGATGCCTGCTCCCCCACCCCAGGCCCAGACCCTGGACTGTTGATAATACATAGCGATGTGGAAGGTCAGGCATATTATACTTTCTCTGGAACCAGAAACCAAAATTAAAGGTCACCACCAGAACTGGAAAGCAAAGAACACATATTGGGCTAGAAAGATCTGTTCTAAGTGTTATAGACTGAAGTGAGGATAACTATGCTGATAATTATAAAAAAGGTCTAACTACTTTTCAGTATCTAAAGGAGGAATAATAGGCTGGAGCAATAGAAGGGAGTACAAATTGGCTTAACCTAACTTATCTGATTAATCAGTTCACAGTACCCAGATTAATACCATTCAATTCCAGAAAGATTTATTAAATACTCACTGGGTATTCAGAATGTAAAAAATCCCAATATGGAATGATTTTTATTATTCATTCTATGACTTTGAATTAGGCTTGCACTTATTATTGTAAACCAAATGAAATAATCACTTAGATTTTCAATCATTAAAGTAAACTATTTTTTTTCAATATTCTTTTTACTAACAGGATTTGCTAGTCCACTTACTGGGATAGCAGATGCCTCTCGAAGCACTATGCACAATGCCTTGCACGTGTATATGAATGGAACAATGTCTCAGGTACAAGGATCTGCCAACGACCCCATTTTCCTTCTTCACCATGCATTTGTTGACAGGTTGGTGGACAGTTCTTTATAAATTATGTGCATATTGGTGTTAAATAAGTATAACTTTAGCTATTCCATTTGCTAAGGAGCTATGATGGCCTATTGTCTCTGATCAGGTTCTCTAAGAAACAGAATTTAAACTAAGGATTTGAATGTGAAGGTTTTACTGAAGTGTTTTATTACAGAGAAACCAAAAAGAATAAGTAAAGCAGGTAAGAAAAAGAGTGTAAATAAGCGTGCAATTTCAGTCAAAGTCCCAGTGTCAGCCAGATCTTGGTAGAGTGTAAAGTACACCTCAGTTTGTCTTACCTTAAGACAAAGGAACTGATTATTTGGACTCCCACATTGAATAGCCATTGGCTATAGTGTGTAGAGTCAAGAATGTGGGCACATAGAGTTGGTTCGAGGCTATCTAATGCCACCTGAACAGGGCACTAATCTGCTGTATCTCATATATATATTTTCTCTTTCTGCTATTGTATTGTTATTTCTTCTTTTCCAACCTCATACCCTCAAGTATAAATAAATACAATCTTTGATCTCAATGACTGGCCTGAGAATTATATGAGCAATTCTTCAGACAGGATGCACTATGGCCCAAACATCCTGTTTAAAGCAATTTAATTCCCCTGGAGCTCCCCTCTCCCTTATTAACCCTTATCTATGATAGCAGAAGAGAAAGTATATGGAGGATGGTCAGCTGTCTGTATCTGGTATTCAAGAGGAGAGAGGAAAATAAAACATAAAATCATGACAGACAAATGTAGGGTTCTTTTTCTGTTCCTTCTAAAGTAATTTTCTCACAACAGTTAATGAACAAGGGCACAGATTTATACCAACAATTAAGATAATACTGTTATTCTCTTTAGTAAGTATAACAGGTTCTATTTTTCCTGTTGTAAAGATAGGGAAACTAAAACTGAAAACTAAATGTTTTACTCATCACCATTTCCACCTCAGTCATGTTCCCAGGAACATGGACATAATATTAAATAAGAAAGTGACTAGTAGTCTGGAAGATAATTAGAAAGATTGTTATTGCCTTTATGGCAACTCTAATATTATAGGAATTAATATCACAAGTCAAGTTTTACTCAGAAAGCATTTATTTATTTGTTTATTTATTTATTTATTAGATTTTTAGGGAGAGAGAAAGAGAGGAAGAGACACATTGATGTGAGAGAGAAACATCAATCTATTGCCTCTCAAACATGCCCCAACTGGGAACTGAACTCACAACCCAGTCATGTACCCTGACTGGGAATTGAACCAGCAAGATTTTGCTTTGCAGGATGACTCCCAACCAACTGAGCCACATCAGTCAGGGCCAGAAAATAGTTTTTAAGAAAGTGTGTATATATATATATATATATATATATATATATATATATATATATATATATATATATATATATTTTTTAATATATATATTAAAAATTATCATGGCAATATAATGCTATAACCACCTACACCCATATATAAAGGAGGGTTGGATCAACATCATACTAGAAAAAAATAGATTGAACTTTTTTTACTGAGTGATTTTTTATTTTATATTGTCCTTGTGAGTTTTTGGCAGTTTTGATCATCAGTGTTATCTCATGAATTGAAAGAATTCTAAATTTCCTAGACACTTAATGTCCTAGGCAAGGAATCTCAAACTATGATTTATAGGTCAAATCTATCTTCTACCTTCTTTGTAAATAAGGTTTCATTGGCACACAGGCACAATTACTTATTAACATATTGTCTGTGCCACTTTTATGCTAAAAGGCAGATTTGAATAGTTGTGACCAAGACCAAATGGCCCACAAAGTGAAAAATATTTAGCTTTTATCACCCTACAGAAAAAAATTTGTTGACCCCTGCCAGAACACAAAACTTCAGGTATACTTATATACCAGATAAGAGAAAAAAAAAAGTTGAGCTTTAGCTAGCCTACTAAATATATATTTATTTAAAAAAATGCTCTATTGAATTCAATATCTGGAGTCATGTCTGATTAACAGAAACAAAGCCATTAGGCAGGTGGGTTTTAGGTGCCATTCTTGACACCTTTGAAAATAAAAAAATTCTGCCCTCCCAGAATTCTTGGTTCAACTTATCTTAATAGGCCTGGGGCAACTTCAGCACAACCAGCTCCCTCAGCACTCCTGGTAGTCCCAGAAGGACTGCTACTTCAAGCACTGCAGGGCGAGGAACATAAGTACCTGTTGAGTCATTCTCCCAGAAACTCCAGCAGAACACAGAGGAAGACCAGAGGCTGCTGATAGTGGGGAACTATGGAATAAGACAACTCCAGACTTGCCTGGAGAAGAATTTGTAAAGGCAGAGATCAAGGAGAATGAAGAAGCAGTCCAAAAAATATTTGTAGAAGCCACCAGAGAATTTGAGGAGGCTGTGGTACAGGAGAGGCCTGATTTTGAAATACACTTAATAATGTGTGATGATGATCCACCCACACCTAAGGCAGGCTCATAGATGCAGCCTGATGAAGAAGATGAAAAAGTTTGTCCACCAGTCGTGGGAGCTGTCATTAAGATCATCCCACAGTTAATGAAAAAGTTTAACTTTGGTCTGTCAACAGTTACACAGGCCTTTTCTAAAGCTAGTTGTGAGCCCTGGCTGGTGTGTCTCAGTGGACTGAACACCAGCCTGAAAACTGGAAAGGTCACTGGTTCAATTCCCAGTAAGGGCACATACCTGGATTGCAGGCTAGGTCCCCAGTCAGTGGTGTATGAGAGGTAGCCCATCCAAAACATCAATCACATTGCTGTTTCTCTCCCTCCCTTTCCCTCTCTCCAAAAATAAATAAATAAAACTTTTTTTTAAATATAGTGGTAAGCTAAAGGCTACTAGTTCCTTTTCAGAGCCTGGTCAGAGGGCTGAAGGGATCCCGTTTGGTCCCAATAGGATGGCTTAGATTTGCAAAAAGATGATGAGGATACTTGAGGTTCACTGATCAAAAAATCTGGTGCTCAGAATGCAGCTCAGATAACTGCTTTCCGAAAGACATAATCGAGAAGATAATGAGGAAGAAAAAAGATGTGGTAGATAAAAAGGTGTGGCAGATGAGGTAGGAAAAAAATTGTGACCATTGAAACTTAGAGATTCTTTTATTGAACACCTGTCTTTGGACCAATGATCTGTGAGTCCTAGATTTTTGTAGCCAAGCAGAGGTGTATAGGAGGATAAAAATTAAAGGTATTGGGTATGTTCACAACTGTCCCTGGCAGTATCAGTGTTCTTATTAAAGGAAAAGATAAATCAGAGATACCTTGGTCTACATCAGTGATTTTCAACCTTTTCCATCTCATGGCACACATGAACTCATTACAAAATCTGTGGCACACCCCAACATATAGTTTTTGCTGATGTGACAGAAAATACAGGTATACTTTTGATTCAGTCATACCATACTGCTTTGTTGTGTTGGCCTTTGTCATTTTTTAATTTGACAATTTAAGGCAAAAGAGGTCAGTGCCCCTAACTAAACAGTCAGGTATTGCATGTTTTAAAAGGTCTTGCAGCACTCCGGTTGAAAATTGCTAGTCTACACAATAGTAACTTTTTAGGCGGTGGGGAATGAAACCTCTGTTATATTGGTGATAGGGGATAGTGACCAAGTCAAAGGAGAAAAATCAAGAGACAGGTGTTTCCAGGCAGTGTGAATGCTCCTCTAGATCGTGATGGATTCCAAATCAAGAATCTAGAAATATGGAAAGATTTCATTGCAATACCTTGAACATGGACTATCTTAAACCCTTGTATCCCCCTAGTGAGCTCTGATTTCTAAACTTCTTTGAAAACCCATGTTCCCTTTTTTAACTTAATATTTGGGGGCCCTGCTCCTTGGCTCTTCTTTTCTTCCAGTACTTGTCTGTCAATATCTACACGTGTTTATTTGCCTACCACCCAGTCTTGTGTAAAGTACAGACAATACCCAAGAGAGTCTCAAGAATAGTTTTACTTGGTTAGTAGGAACATGTTTTTATTTATTAAGAATAGTTTTATGCTAAGGCTGTGATAGATTTAAAAATTAGTGGATTAATTCTTCTTTGTTGTGTGGCTTTTATTATTGAAAATAAATAAAACTTGGTATTTAAGTCTCTAAAAATAAATAAATGAGTTAAATATAGTTTTTTTAATTTAGGAAAATATATAAAGCAGAAAATTGGGGAAATTGCCTAAAACCTATTCTATCTTCTAAAAAAAAACAGAGGCATGGCTTGTGTGGCTCAGTGGGTTGAGTGCCGACCTGTTAACCAAAGGGTCACTGGTTTGATTCCCAATCAGGGCATATGCCTGGGTTGTGGGCCAGGTCCCCAGTAGCAGGCACTCAAGAAGCAACAACACATTGATGTTTCTCTCCTTCTCTTCCTCCCTTCCCTTCTAAAAAACTAAATAAATAAAATTTTAAAAAATAAAATAAAATACATTTAGAAAATTTGGGGAAGTATAGAAAGGATCAAATTAATAAAATAAGTCCCAGTTCACTGTTCTCTTCTTGTCCCTCGGAGAAAAAAAGCATAATATTTATCTTGTGTACAGTAGAGAATTGTATTTGCACATGATTCTGTACTTTTTTCCTACTTAATCATCTATCTTAGATATATTTCCACATCAATACATGCAGATCTACCTTTTTCCTTATAGAATCTGTTTTAGAATTCCATTGTATGTCAAGACAATGAGAAGACAAGCCACCAATTGGGACAAAATATTTGCTAAACACACATCTGATAAAGAATTGTTATCCAAAATATACAAAGAACTCTAAAAACTCAACAATAAAAAAATAAACCAGATTTTAAAAATAGGGCAAAATCCTTAACAGATACTTCACCAAAAAAAATACTTAATGGCAAAAATGAGCATATGAAATTATACTCCACATCATATATCATCATATCCCCTTGTAAACTGAATTATACCACTACACACCTATTGAGATGCTCAAAATCCAGAACACTAATGACACCAAATACTGGGGAGGATGTGGAGCAACAGGAATCTCATTCATTACCAATGGGAATATAAAATATTAGAGCCTGCTTTGAAGACAGTATGGCACCTTCTTACGAAACTAAACACACTCTTATATGGTCTGACAATCATGTTCTTTGGTATTTACCCAAAGGAACTAAAAATGTATGACCATCAAGAAACCTGTACATAAATGTTTAAAGCACCTTTAAAATTGCCAAAGCTTGGAGGCAAGCAAAATGTCCTCCAGTATGTGAATGGATAAGTAGATTATGGTGCATTTAGAAATGGAATATAATTCAATAATTAAAAGAAATGGCCTATCAAGCTATGACAAGACATGGAGGAAACTTAAATGTATATTACTAAGGAAAAGAAGCAAATCTGAAAAGTTTATATACTGTCTCATCTCAACTTTCTGACATCCTGGAAAAGGCAAAACCATGGAGACTGCAGTGATCAGTGTTAGCCAAGGGCAGGGATGAGGGAGAATAGGGAGAGCACAGAGGATTTTAGGGCAATGAAAATACTCTGTATGATACTACAGTGGCGGATGTATGTCGGTATATACTTGCCCGAGCCCTAGAATGTACAGCATCCCCTAATGACCCCTAATGTAAATTGTAGACTTTGGGTGATAATTATGTGCCATGTAGATCCATCAGTTGTAACAATGAACCACCCTGGTTGGGGCAGGGGGTTACCTGGGAAATCTCTGTACCATCCTCTCAATTTTGGTGTAAACCTAAAGCTTCTCTAAAACACAAACCAACAAAACAGCAGTAATGCTATGACCTACTTAACACTTTAAGTAACTGAAATGACTGGTAAAAACCATGCTGTTGTTACCTGATATCAGACGAAGCACCATCAGAACCCTGATGAATAGAAGCATAAAATGGATAGTGAGGAAACTTGTTGAATCTTTTTCTTTTCTTTTTTAAAGTGAAGAATATAATAAAGTTGGCATAAAGTACAGAGAAATATTCTGGTTAGACACAGAATCTCTGGTATTTAAAAAGTAAAAAATAATCCTTTATATTGTAGGCAAAGGCAATAAGTACTAAACCAAGGAAAAAAGGCCATCAAAATTGAGAACAATTTGCTATGGTTTTTAACAAATTTTATAACTTTTTTTTAAGTTAGGCATTATAAATCAGGTCAAATAAAATTCACTTTCCAAATTTTGTCCTTCCATATTTTGAAATGAGCTGACATTTTAAGGGATTTTTAGGGGTCCCATGAGGTCAGCACTAATTATAATATTAAGATGCTATTGACATTCAATGTGCTTATAATTTCTATCTTTAAATGAATCAATAGAGGTTTTTAAATAAGAATTTCATTGTGTAGACATGCCATAATTTAGAAATCACTTATTAACAGCATTTTAGTTGTTTCTCTTTTGCTAAATAATATATATATATAAATATATAATTTTGATTTGTGAATATAGCTAAAGATCAAATCCTCAACACTGGAATTGAAAGGTGTTTATCACACTTTATTACATTTAGAATTGCTAGATATTTCCAAATTGCCTTCCCAAAGTGATGGTGCCAGCTGCATTCTCACAGAGAATGAAAGTATGTCTGTCATCCTGTCCTAGCTGTAATGTACCTTTTTAATCTTTGCTACTCTGAAAAGTAGAAAAATATTCATTAGAATTTCTCTATTTCCTATATATGTTATATAATATATATTTTTTCTAAAATGTCTGTTTGCATTCTCTGCTCTTTCATATTAGGTCTATTTGTTTCTTTATTCCAAAACTGTATAGGCTTGCCATACTTTATCTTAATTGTTCATTTTTGTCAAAAAATTATAAATATTTTCTGTGGTCCTTAATTATCTTTCAGCATGTAAGTGTTATGCTTCTAGCTACTCAGAATTTGTTTTTATATGGTTCTTTTTATGTGATCTTTTGTTCATGGCTTCAGAGTCCTTAACTTTTTGTACTTTTCATTTGTAAAAATATTGAATTAAGCTAAAGCTTCAAGGTCCTTTCTGGACTTTACAATACTCTGGATAATATTTTTTTAAAAAAATGACAGTAGAATACATTAGCACAGTTAAGAGCTTTAGTAGATTTCTTAGTGACAGCTTAATCATGCTTTTAATTATGATTAATAGGTAACTGACAAATAGATAAGTCCAATTCATAGTTAAAATTATTTTTCTCCACTATTCAGATTAAGGCCTGACTCGACACTCTCCTCATGTTTGAAAGAAGAAAACAAAACAAAAAACCTTTCTGACAAGGAGAGAGGGTTGAGGAGTAATCACTGAAACAAAAAGAATAGTTTAGAGTCTTGTTTATTCTTTTTCTCTAAGAAAATTGGATTTGGAGCATGCTAAAGGTGAAAAAATTTGAAACTTTTAACTAACCTAACATTACAACACCCATCAAGCAGAGGTGAAATTTTCACAATGGAATAGAGAGCTTTTATACCTATTGCTTCCTAAGGAAAGAAGATGAACATTAGTGCTGGATGGTGCCCCATGGATAAATGTCAAAGCAATAGAAAGGGGGCTTTGGAAAGCCTTCCATTTCCTTGGCACCTAATCACCCAAGAAGGGCCCAGGTGAACAAAAGCAAGCACACTTCTACATGCCTGTGGTCATTCATCTGCTAATTCAACAAACATTAAATGTTCTCTGTGTGGTGTGCTGTATCAGGCCATGGGGATGCAGCACTCACTAATACTATTCCTTTCTACCCAATGCCTCCCAGTTTACATGTGTAAATAACAAAATGTAACTTCTTCAGTAATAGTGGTTTAATGGGCTAGCATATGTAGGAGCAAAGAAGAGAGCACAAGGAAGTCAAGACTACAAGAGCAATCTCGTTCAAGTGCTGCATCTGCAGCACCTACCACCATGCCTGACACTGAGTGGATATGCAATGGATATTCTGTCATTACATCCTACTGTTCGGAGCACTCTTATGATGGTGGCCTTGTGAATAAGGGGTAGGATTTTGACCTGTGAAATTTGGTAATAAAAACATTTAATTCATAGAAAACAAAACAAGAAAGGCACAGAAGTGTGAGGTCAAAAACAAAAACAAAAAATGAGACAAATTTTTAGAAATAGGCAATAGTTAAAACTACTAAAAGACTAAAAGCACAGCTGACTTTTGGTGCTTGCTGTGCACCAAGTGCTAAGTGCATCATATGGGTTGACTCCTTTAACACAGCTATCTTACCAGTTAACTGTCATTATCATCCCATCTTATGGATAAATGGACTGAAGCACAGAAAGGTTAAGTAACATGTCGGGATATGAATCCATGTTCTTAAACTTTTCTATATTCTGCTCCATAAAGGATTTAGTGAGAGACTTCACAGAAGAAATGTTAGTACATGTAAACTAGTTCTTGTAAAGGTAGTAGGGTATTAAAGGACTTTTTAAAAACTGCACAATGTTTTATTCTTTACTCACTGTTCTCTCAGTGCTCTACAGTGTTGACAACACCTCACTGGTTCTTCTGCAGACTCTTTCTCTAGTGCATGGGAATCCTGATGAGGTATAAACCTGAAGCAAAACATTCCTGGGCTGGCAGGCTTGCCTCACTCTTCAGCTACAGATTAATTACATGTTTTGGAGTGACTTCTTGGCTGTATTTGCTACTGAAGCTCCCCCTCCATTCTGCTCCCCAAGCATCCTCTGGGCCTTCCGGCTAAGAAGGCTGCCCTGACACACATGCCCACAAGCCAAGTACCTGCCGAGCTGGCAGACCAGAAATAATCCAGGCAGAAGGCAGGTCCCTGGAGCTTCAAGGATGAACAGCAGATTGCTTACCTGCTGGTGACTGCAAAGCTGAAGCTTGCTCAGAAAGGCAGATATCCCAGGGTTTTGGAAGGAGGTGAGCTCGGAAACCAGAGAAATGTCTTCAAGCCTACTCTAGGAATCAGACAGATGGCACAGGAGGATCTGTCTGTTTCTTGGTTTCATTTTATACTGTTGGATTGTGACCAACTTTAAAAATACTTCCTGTTTGTTTTCAAAAGCAGGAGAATTAATTCCCTAGAACACATAGCAGTTGTATCACTATAGTCATCCTTATCCATGTCCCCACAACTATTTTTGTTCTTGCTGCTATTGTTGAGTTGAGCTCTTATACCAATCTGCTTCATTTGGACTTATCTGTGGATTTGTCTATTTCTTCCACTAAATCTTGAGTTCCATGAAGAAGACGGGGTTTATGTATTGATCATCTCTTGAATTTAACAAACACCCAAGCACCTAACACAGACCCTGGCACATAGGAGACATTCATTAAATGCTTACTAAAGTGTTGTATAACTGATCATTCTAAATCAGGCAGCTTTACTGTATTGTGGAGCAAAATATTAACCTAAGTGAATTGAATTGTACTCTATTAATTGGTAAAGAAACCACGTGCCAACCTAAAGAATGTTCCTTGTACACTGTGAAAAATCTCTAGGCTCTTTGCATGATTAATGTATTTTAGTATTAGAAAAATTAAATTGTTTAAACTAATATTGATAACTTGAAAATCTTAATAAAAGAGGATAAAGAAACATGAGTTATCATCAATATTTGTTGAACTTTAAAATATGAAAAAGAATAGTAAGATAAATCAACTACTCGCTCCCCTGCTTTTTTTTTTTTTTTTTTTTTTTTACAAATAAGGAGGTCAGGGCTCAGAGAGGGTGAGCTGCCCAAGGACACAATTTTTTGCAAAGTAGAGGGAAGAATATTTTAAGGCCTTGTGGTGCAAGGTGGGAGGTCCCAGAGACAGAAGGGAATTTTTAACATGACAGAGGGATATTTAACCAAGGAAGGCAGAAGCAGCATGACTATAGGAAGGTTCTCACCATAATTATTTCGAGAGCCTAATCCTCCCTTTTCTTGGCCATAAAATTCTGTTAATATTAGTATCTATTAAAGTCATAGGTTTGGTAATGAATACATTTTCATAAACACACACAAAAGTTCTTAGCACACAATTATAAGATAGCCAAGGTTGTTGCCATTAAGGTTCTTATATTCTAGTAAGGGAAAATACAAGTAGAGAAATAAAGAAATGAGTACAAAATTCAATTAAGTACTATTGTGTGATACATAATATGTATTTTATAAAAATTACTTGGAACATTTCCAATTCAGATAGGCTAGTCACAGCTGGCATTGCCAAGGCAGTGAGCTATGACTTGACACTGGGTTCACGAGAAGCAGTAAACCATAGAAAATTCTTTTTGGAAAAGTGTTTCAGAAAGCAAGAACAAATTCAAAAGGCCCATGGAAGGAAAGAAATTAGCTTTTCTCAAGGAGACCAGCAAAGCTAAAGATGTTGAACAAAAGGAAGCTGGTATAAAACAATTAGCAGGAATCAACAGAGACCTAAGTACAGTGGAAAGACTTTAAATCATTTTATCAAGGTACTAAAATAACTTTAAGTAGACTGACATTTTTAAAAGTTATCCTGACTGCTATATAAATGAATTGTTGGAGTGAGAACTTCAGTAGGAACATAGATTGCTATTGCAATGGTCCAGGTGAGAGATGATAGTGGTTACCATGAGATGGGTGACAATGGAGCTATAGGGAATAAAACTGACTCCATGTGCATTTTAGCAGTAAAACCAACGGGACATATCAACAGACTACGTAGTGGTATAAATATAGCTAATGCTAAAAAGAAAAGGAAGGTGGATTCAAGGATGACTTCTAGGATCCAAGGATGACTTTCTTTCTAGAAAAGAAAATGGGGTTGTTTATGGAAATAGAAAAGAATAGGCTAGTAATACATTTATTAAAGAAAACTGAATCAAGATGGGTTAAAATATATTAGAGTCTTTTTTGGATATGGTGATTAGATATCTAAGAGAGGCTGCCAAGTAGTTGGTTGGGTTGAAGTATGGAACTCAAAAGAAAGAAAGGGGTCAGAGACATCTATTTGATTTGTTATCCTACAGACGTTAAATAACATCATGGGAGCAGATGAGATCACCCAGGGACTGAGTATAAATAGAGAAGAAAAGTGACACTCTGGTACACCCATCATTAAAAGGATGAGGGGATACAGATGAGTCAGAGAAGCAGACTAAAAACCATTGGCCAAAGAGGGAAGGGAAAACGTGAACATTAAGTCATAGAAGCCATACAGGCAAACAACTTCCAGAATGAGGAAGTGGACAAGTATATCAAGTGCTCTTAAGAGATTAAGGCAATGGGGAGAGGAAATGCCTATTGGGTCTGTCAGTCTTGTTTATCTTTCCAAAGAATGAACTCTTGGATTCATTGATTTTTTGTATCATTTCCTTAGACTCTATTTCATATATTTTCTACTCGGACATTTATTATTTACTTCCTTCTACCCAGGGCTTTCTTTTTTGTTCTCTTTTCAAGCTCTTTTAAGTATAAAGTTAGAGTCTTTATTTGAGCCTTTTCTTGTTTCTTGAGATAGGCCTGCAATGTTATTAATTTCCCTCTTAGGATTGCTTTCCCAGTGTCCCACAGTTTTTCATTGTTTTGTTCTCATTTTCATTTCTTTCAAGGTATCTTTTGATTTCTTCCTTGATCTCTTTGTTGACCATTTATTGTTTAATAACATGTTATTTAGCTTCCATGTCATGTGTTTTTCAGTGTTCTTCTTGTGGTTCATTTCTAGTTTTATAGCATTGTGGTCAGAGAAAGTGCTTGATATGATTCCAATCTTCTTAAATTTATTGAGACTTGTTTTGTGTCCTAACATGTGGTTTATCCTGGAAAATGTTCTATGTGTACTTGAAAAGTATGTATATTCTGCTGCTTGGGGGTGAAATGCCCTGAAGTTATCAATTAAATCTATTTGATCAACTAGATCTACTGTGTCATTTAATGCCACTGTCTTATTGATTTTCTGTCTGGAAGATCTGTCCTTTGAAGTCAGTGGGATGTTAAAATCCCCAATTATGACTGTATTTCTGTCAATCCCTTCTTTTATGTCCCTCAAGATTTGCTTTACATATTTTGGTGCTCCTGTGTTGGTGTATAAATGTTTACTAGGGTTATATCCTCTTGTTGGATTGTTACCTTTAATATTATGTAGTGTCCTTCTGTGTCTCATACTACAACCTTGGTTTTAAAGTTTATTTTGTTGGCTGTAAGTATTACTAGCCTAGCTTTTTTTCTTTCCATTTGCATGAAATATATTTTTCCATCCTTTTACTTATAGTCTGTGTGTATCTTTCAATCTGAGGTGGGTATCTTGGAGGCAGCATATATATGTGTCTTGTTTTCTTATTCATTTGGTGACCCTATGTCTTTTGGTTGGAGTATTTAAGCCATTTATATTTAAGGTGGTTATTAACAGGTACATATTTGTTGCCATTTTATTTTTTAAACTATTTTCCTCTGTGTTTTTTTTCTTTTCTTTTTTGTCTTCTTAAAGCAAGCCCTTTAACATTTGTTACAGTTCTGGTATGGTATTAACAAGGTCTTTTAGCTTTTTCTCCTATGGGAAGCTTTTTATTTCTCCTGAAATTTTAAATGATAGCCTTCCTGTGCAAGAAGCCTTGGTTGTACATCCTTGCTTTTCATCACCTTGAATATTTCTTGCCAATCCTTTCTGGCCTGAAATGTTTCTGTTGAGAAATCAGATGACAGTCTAATTGGAGTTCCCTTGTAGGTAACTACCTGCTTTTCTCTTGCAGCTTTTAGGATTCTTGCCTTCTCTTTAAGTCTTGTCCTTTTAATTATGATGGTGTCTTGGTGTAGGCCCCTTTGGGTTCATTTTGTTTGGAACTCTCTGTGCTTCCTTAACTTGGGTGTCTTTTTCTTTCACCAGACTAGGGAAGTTTTCAATCATTATTTCTTCAAATAAGTTCTCAATCCCTTGTCCATTTTCTTCTGGTATTCTCATGATATGGATGTAGGTATGCTTCGTGTTGTCCCAAAGGTTTCTAAGCTGTCCTCATTTTTTTAATTCTTTTTTTTTTTTTTTGCTGCTCTGTTTGAGTGTTTTTTTCTACCCTGTTTTCCAAATCGCTGATTTGACTTTCTGTTTCATCCAACCTACTGTTTATTCTTTCCAGTGTATTATTTATTTCAGATATTCCATTCATTATTTCTGTCTGGTCTTTTCTATTGTTCCTATGTCTTTTTTAAACTGTTTAGTATCTTAACAATCATTACTCTAAACTCTATATCTGATCAATTGCTTGCCTCCCTTCCTTTAGTTCTTTTTCTGGAGGATTCTATTGTTCTTTCATTTGGGGGCTATTTTTTTGTCTTCTGATTTTGACTGCCTCTTTTTGTTTGTTTCTCTGTATTAGGTAGCTCCACAGACTCTGGTGTGGACCTATGTCAGATGTTGCCTATGACTGGCCCTGGGCAACCTGTTTGGAGCTATCAGTGATCCACAGCTTTTGGCTCCCTCTGCTATGCCTGGGTGTGTGCAGAGAGAACCAGACTGTGCATCAAGGCTGGCTTTTACCAGCACTGGGCTCAGGAGAGGGTCAGCTAAAGTCTCAGAGTTACCAGAGTTTGCCCTTCATTTTTAAACTTAATCACTGATGTAACCTCAAGCTGTACTCAGCAGCCTGGCTTAAGCTTCACAGAGTGGGGCGGAGTAATTTCTGTGGGTGGGGTTATTGCTTCTTCTCAGGCTAATGACACTTGGAGGGGAGTGCTTTTCCTGACAAAGCTGGCCTCTATAGTGTGGGGGATTACTCAGCCCAGGAATCCAGGTGGCTGTTCCTTCAGTGCTCTCCCCCCAGAGCCACCAGCCCCAGACTCGACTCACACATCTCTAGTCCACTCAGCCCTCCTTCTGTCAGAGCCCAGGGTAAGTGGCTGTAAACAGAAGTTTGTGTGTTAGGCCTATAAAAGTCTCACTGTATCTCCAGCCATCTCTCTGTGGTGGGCAGAAACCACACTGCTTTTCACAGTTGATGTTATCTGGGTTCCATTCCTGGCTTTGGTGCTGAAGTCTGGGAAGCCAAGCTTGGGGTTTAGGCCCCACACTTCTCAGAGGAAACACCCTTGGCTGCTGAAATATCCCTCCAAAACTTTAGCCACCACCAATGGGAGCCAACCAGGCTCTTGTATCTCCTCCATACTCCCTACCAGTCTTGTGGTGGTGAAGTGGTATCTTCCATCTGTTCTTGGTTGTAAGGCTTCTCTCCAGCTAGTGTTCAGTTGGTTATTCAGGATGATTCCTCTACAATTTAGTTGAAATTCCAGTTTGGTCCTGGAGTGAGGTTTGTGAAGCTTCCATTTACTCCCCTACCATCTTGGATCTCTGTCTATTGGGTCTGAAAACATTGAGGTAGCTGTGACCCTGAGAACAGCAGTTTTAGTAGAATGGAAGCGTGAGAAGCTATAATAAATAGGTTCTGAACAACTATTTTGAAATGTTTTGACCAGAAAAGGAGCAGAGAAATGAGAAGCAGAAGTGGGGATATGGGATCAAAGGAGGAATTAGGACTCTTAATTTTTTTTTAAGGACAGAGGATATTAAAGAATATTTTATGCTATTGGGAATGAAAGAAGTGCAAAGGAAGAGACACAATAGTGAAAAAGAAAATCTGCCTGAGCAAGGTTCTTGAGATTTGAGATCCAAAGACCAATGGCGAGGTGGGCATTTGTGATGACTAGGGTTGGATCTTCCTTTAGACTTGGAGAGAGACAAAGAATAGATAGGGCATAGATACACATGTGCTTGTAAACTTGGTGTTGGAAATTAGGGTATTCTGACTTGATTACTTCTATATTGTCATCAAAATATAATGGAGGTCTTCAGGTGTAAGTGGGGTGGGCTGACTGGGATAATCAGAATAAGAAAGGAAGATTTGTGGAAGGTAAGAGAAAAATATTAGATAAATAATCTAGTATGACAATGGTCTGCTAACTTAAAGAAACATGCTGGTTGGAAAATACCTAAGAAATAAAACATCATGGCTTTTATTTAATATCTGCTTAATACTATGTAAGGCATTTCCATATATACCATATTTTTGGTTCTTAAAAATCTATTTTTATCCCCTTTTTAAAAGTTTGAAGATTAAGGCTCAGGAAGATTAAATATCTACCCAAAGTTTCAGAGCTATTAATTGACTGGAAGAGGATTTTAACTCACTAGTGTTATTTGAAAGTGCACATCTTCAGTTCTATCATTGTCCCCACTAAGAGGGCGCTGGCAATCCCATAAGAAACCAGAAGTGTTGTCTGTAGAGTAATAGCTTAGCCTGTCAGGGCTGCTGTCACAAAGCACCGTGGACTCTGCGGTACAAACAAGACAGATTTATTTTTTCAGAAGTCTTGAGGCTAGAAGTACATAATCAAGATATTGGCAGGGTTAGCTTCTCTCTCCTTGGCTTGTATATGGCCATCTTCTCCCAGTGTCTTCATATGGTGTTCTTTCTATACATGTCTGGGTTTCCAATTCTTCTTCATATGAGGACACCAGTCACACTGGGTTAAGGCTCACCCTAAAGACCTTATTTTAACTTAATTACCTCTTTAAAGACTCTGTTCAAATTCTGTCATATTCTGAGGTCCTATGAATTAGGACTTCAACATATAAATTTTTGTTGGGGGATGAGGCACACTTCAGCCTATGATAGGTGGTAAAAATAAGTCAAACTGTAGTAGGAAGAATGTAGAATATGAATTGAAAATGTCAAAGTTGTCCATGCTTTTAAAAAATGGGATGATAAAATAAAACTGAGAGGACAGCAACTTGTTTGACAGGAAGAATAATTAAGAAGAAAGGATTTTGGAATGGCCTTTTTTTCTTTAACAATTAGAGATACATGACTGAATTTGTAATTTAAGGAAAATTTGCTAAGGAAATGAGAGAAAAACCATTAAAAGTGAAGCACAGTGAAATGCTTTAAAAAGTAAACTATGAAAAATATGGCTTCAATTCTAAAAGATCATTCTGTAGGTAAATTATTCCACATTGTCCCCTAAAGAAAACTAATAGAATCATGCTATATAAAATATCCATAGAAAATACTATACTGAGAACCTCATTTGTCAAATTATTCATACAATGTTTTTTTATTGTACGACATTTATTAAGATGATTTAGTTAATATAAAGGTTTCTGGAAATATCCAAACAAAACTTCTGCATGTAAGATTGGCAAAGCAGAAAACCAAGGACATATAGTACAAATGTTATTTCCATCCTGGAGTCAAGAAGGCCAGAGATAACTGTTGTCGAGTATAAAATGGCACAATAGTCTAGAAATAACAATGAGGATGAGAATCAGTTGGAAACTCAGGAAAGATATATTATTAAACTCAGTAAGTAAAAATGGCAGTAATGAAGAAGGTTTTCTGTAGCTGTGTCCTTATGCAAAGCAATCAGAAGGAAGATTTTGATAACTATATATGCATATATAGTTATTAAAAAAAGTTATTTTTTTAAAGTGCTTTTTCCCTCAACAAAAGAAGCAGCAAAACCCCTTTAATCTCAGGGAGAAAAAGAAAAAGAAGACAAGCAGAACAAGCTTCAAGATTTATAGTGTAGGATGCCTAGTGTCAATCAGTACAGCTTGGCGTTTGGTAGCAGAATTCTTAGCTCCCTCCCAGAGGCAGCTGATCTTTGCCTGGAAACAAGGCAAGAACTGGAGTGTAAGCACAAATGTTTCCTCCCATTTCCTAGCATCTGATGTCTTTTCCCATATAAAAAAAGAAAGAAAGAGAGAGAGAGTGAGAAGGGAGGAAGGAAGAAAGGAAGGAAGAAAGGAAGGAAGGAAGGAAGGAAGGAAGGAAGGAAGGAAGGAAGGAAGGAAGGAAGGAAGGAAGGAAGATCTGTTGCTGCTGTGGCTTAGTTAGTTGGTTGGGTGTCATCCCACAAACCGAGAGTTCTCCAGTTCAATTCCCAGTAGGGACACATGCCTGGGTTGCCAGCTCCATCTCTGGTCTGGGTAAGGGCCAGGGTACATGCGGAAGACAACTGGCTGATATTTCTCTTGCACATCAATGCTTCTCTGTTCCTCACTCCTTTCCCATCCCTACCTCCCTAAAAATCAATCAATCAATCAAACAAACAAATAAAACCTGCCTGTGATCTGAGCAATTTTTCTACCTCTCCCTCACTAGCAGCCAATCAGCTCATTAGAAGCCTGTGCTCGTGCAGCCCAGAGCACAAATGTTCATGTTCTTTGCCTTCAGACCTGGGCAGGCCCAACATGTCTTCTCCTCTGCCTCCCATTCTTTCCCATGGGCACCCAGTAAAGACTGATGGAAAAGAGCTGGTAAATGGATGAGAATTCTCTCTGTGTCTTGGATTCCCAGAAATTCTAAACAGTTTCATAGCCCACATGTAGCTTAATTAATTTGTTAAAATTTGTTTTCCTCATCCAATTTTATAGCTTTTACTCTTTCCTCTCATATTCTGCCAAAGTCGAAACAGTTCACATATCCCAGCTCTTTTCAACATGGCTTACCACCCGTTAGAATCAGCTTGCCTGGTTTCCCTGTGACTCTAGCTCTCTGATAAGACAAATACATCATTTTTAAGTTGCAAATTTTTCTTAATGTTAAATTGGGAATGACATTCTCTTGCAATATTTTTACCTCTTAAGCAGAAGCAGAACTGATTGCTGATAAGTATTAATTTTCTCCTCTCTACTCAGTCACAAAGTGAAGGCACAATAGTGTCTCTGGTAAGTGTCAAGATGGAAGTAATCAAACAAAAACCTTGGGGCAAAGAATAGGAAGTGAGGAATGGATCGTGAGAGAGCAAATGACAGTTAAGACATGAAGCATGTTGTTCGGACTGATACAGAGCTGCTGTTAGAGGAACTGCTCACTAGGAGGGTGTTAACCTAAGAACCAAAGTTCAGGAGTAAGTATTAGAGATCTGAAATAAAGAAATATACAAAGGCTCAGGTACTGCTATGGTCCCATTTCCCACCCGGAATAATTCTTCTATGGCATTCATGTGGAAGAGCTGTGCTTCCCTTCTCAGGCACGCTTGTGGGCCCGTGTGGAGGCAGAACAAAGAAGAAAAGTGGAAACACTATTGAACAGTGACATTTTACTTGTATTCTGATCTTTGGCATCTGCAACTGCCACATGTGGTTCAAAATAACAGTCACAGGTTGTTATATCATCAGGGTGAAACATGAGTAAGAAAGCCAATAATCTGGGTCTGCACATGTGGGTATTGAACACCCAACATTTTGCTAGTGAACTTCAGGTGTGCAGTTTTTCTATTTTAAAATTTTATTTTTCTTTCAGTTTATTCCAATTAATTCATTTGCAAATATGCCTTTGATATTTATTACCCATTTATAAAGATTCACTTTATTTAAATTTCACCTCCAAATTTCTTGGTATAATTGGGAATTTTCTGTACCACAACTTATTTATGCATTCCCTTCACATTAAATATTTGTATTTTTTCAAATATAAATTTGGCTATTTTGTAGGACATGTGTAATTTTTCATTTTAATTTACAAATAGATATATGCTTCTATTATTAGAAAACTTATAGGTATGTTTGGAACAATTTGAGTATGTAAATATATGCTTTCATGTGCAAAATGTGTGAAATCTAAATACACATTGAGTATTTTTGATAATGTCTTATATCTTCAAGGTATATTCTATAATTACTGGCTAGGTTTTTCTTAATTTTATATGTAAAATTTTTATTAATTTGGTAAAAAAAATTAACCCGTGACCAATTAGCCAAAAAGAGTGTTATTTTTTATAGTTTATCATCAAAACTAATAAGGATCCGTGTGTGTGTTCTCTATCAGTCAGGATTAGATGAGAGAAAATAGAAAGAATGCCAGTCCTTTTAACAGAGTTTAATACAAACAATAGGTTAAATAGATGAGAGAATTAAAAAGTGAAAAAGGACACTGAAAGGAAACAGGGATAGGAACCAGAAGATGCAGTACCACCCCTGGGGCTGGAAAAAGATGAGGCAATGGTTAGAGGCATGTGGTTCTCGTGGCTTTGGAGGCCTTGACAGAACTAAACTCAGACTTCTTATGTTACTGTTGGCATCTCACAGCACTACTTTGTTTTTAAAAGAGGGGATTCATGGAGCAGAAATTCAAATCTCTGAGTAGGGGGTTCTAGTCAGCTGGTATTGGTATCTCAGGAATTCAGCACTTTTTTACTGAACTAGATCTCAGACCTCTGAGAGAGGGATGATAGGCCAATTCATGCTACAACTTTTTAAAGGGAATGGTGAGGCTGATTCTGCGAGTGCTGATAAAAAAAAAAAAAGGCTGGAGGCTGGACTTTAGGGCAGGTGCCAGACAAACAACAGGCAACAAAAAGCAGGTGCCGGAATAAACAAGAGGCAACAGGTCCCTTGTTCTTCCAGTCTATTGCCAGTGTGTGTGAGGGATCCCACTAGCAAAGGACATATATCACTTACAGAGAGTCTCAGCCCCAGTGTCACAAAGTAAAGTATAGTATGATATTTTTGGGACTGAGAAACACTAGCTAATTACTAGCCAAGTCCACCCTTTGGCCATTTAGAATCAATACACAAACACTGCCCTACACATGCTTAAATTTCATATTAAACCAATGTCACATGCTTCTTTTCCCTTTACAAACAAAGGTTCTCACATTCTATCACCAAAAAGAGATAACTAAAGCCCCATAAGCCATTATGTTCATTTCTGATGAATAGTCATAGTATCCCTCCCCAAAAGATGTTGCTATATAGTCTCAACTTCTGTCACAGCCTGTATTGGATATTCTATACTAATAGCTAAGTTGTAAAATTAAACATTATTGATAATTTTTATGAAATAACAAGAAGAAAAGAGACCTGAAAAAAGAAGTTAACATATCGATGTATGTGGATATATATACACAGGCACAAATTAGGTAGTATGTAAAATTATGCTTAGAATAGACAGGGAAGAAAATAGGCATGGCTGCTGCAGACCTCATTTCCATAACAGATTATAATGCCATAACTGTTATTTACAATTTTCCAACTAGCTCTAACAGGTTATGTTTGCCCTCAGCCAGTATTTCTGCTAGGTAGGGATCTTTACCTAGTGAATGAAAGCAAGTTTTATTCCTGGAGGATCTGCATTCCAAGAACTTTTGCATTACTTTGTTTACTATACATAGTCTTTCATCAAATCATACTGTTTAACATGGAAATGCTAAAACTACCCCAGAGAATGCCCTAAATCTTATACATAGACTTCCCTACACTACTGTGCAACAACATCCCAAATATGCCTTGAAAATCAGGATTAATCACACCCTCCAGTTTAGTATTCTTCTTTCCTACACATGTACTCAGAGGCATTAAGCAACTAAATGTCCTTCAGTTAATCTTCCAATTCAATGCAACATTGCTATGTGCCCTTGCAGAAGCACTCCTATGTGAAAAAAAAAAATACCTAAAAAGCCGACAATTTAAAATTTTAGTGACAAAGAAAAATTATGTAAGTGGTTTATAAGATGTAATTGTGAAAGAAACCACGCCCATTTTTGCTTTTATTCTAGAACCTGTAGAGAATGCACATGGGAGAAATACAGGTTGATAATACAAAGCACATATTGCATTTGTAAGACATGACCTCAGCTCTTTAGGATGTTTTCTCCCAGCTGGTACCCTAGCTGAATCTTGAATGGTCAGCCCACTCTTTTATTAGGTCAGTTGCTCTTAGGCAGAGATTTTCAACCTTTTTCATCTCATAGTACATGAGCTAATTATTAAAATTCCATGGCACACAAAAATATATATTTTGTAATCTGACAAAAATAGGTATAATTTCGACTGATTTATAATAATAATAATAGTAACTGATAACAATAACAGTAGTAGTAGTAATAGTAATCACTTACAGTTTTTGCTCCAAAGTGTCTTTGTAAAAAATCAGGTGCCTATACTTATATACAAGAATTTTAGGTACCAAGAATTAAACCATCAAACACAACCTTATTATGTGATGTGACCACTTAGATGCACCTCTGCTAAAGGACCTATTTATTTATGGTTCAAGAAAGAATGTTCACACTGTACAGCTATTGTTGTCTTGGCTGTTGTCATATTTTTATTTGACAATCTAAGGGAAAAGAGACCAGTGCCCCTGACTAAACAGTCAGGTATTGCATGTTTTAAAAATCCCTGTGGCACACCAGTTGAACATTACTGCTTTTAGGTAATGGACTACATGGTAAAGCTAGTGAATTCCATAGGCAATAACAGCATTGCAATGTTTTTGGTATGGAATGAGTCCTGCAGTCAGAAGCAAAGTTGACCAGAATAATGTGATAATAAAGAAACATTCCATGAACCCATGGTGGTGTTGGCAGAAGCATTATCCACAGAGGTAGGAAATCTGTATATAGATACTCATCTATTCTGGGGAATGCAATTGCTGTGTGCTTTCTGATGATAGGAGTCCAATACAACCAATGTACCGGGTGAGTGAATTCTTCCATGCTCCAAACGGTGTTTTATCAGAGCCTCATAGTTGGTCTCTGGTATTAGCATATTTGGCACTCCATCTAATGGTAGCTTGGTCAGCCTTTGTGAGAAAGAAAGCTAAACTGTTGAACCCACGTCTAGCCTCCATCTCTGTCACTATGACTAACTTTTTACATGGGTTTATCAGGAAAAAACTGTTGCAACTTGAGAAAGAAGCTGAACCAAGTCAAGAGAATGTATCAACTTGTCCACCTTAATACTGATAATGGAAGGGTGCATTTGGATCTGTATGATAATGGCTTCATAACTATGACATGTTCTAAATAATAACTTTCTTTATTGTATAGCATCTATTTTCCCCAGATATAAATTTCCTCAGATATTCCTCCCTTGAGAATTCTTTCTATGGAGAATGGCAAGTTAAATATTTTTCAAAGTCTCTCTCACGCTCTCACAAACTGACAGACCTCAAATATTTTGGTATGACATGATTAATTATGAAGTTCCTTCCTATTTGGATACAGGTCTCTAAATGAAGGGCAGTGAGCATTCTTTGAAGAGAGAATAAAAAGTGGATACCATAACTGAAGGCACTGAAAATTCAAGGCAAAGTACACTCACCTATCTCCCAGCTAGGGAGCTCAGATTTCTCAGCTGGAATCATCAGGAATGTGCCACACACTCCAAAAGACCATTGTGCCAACTGTTATCTGTTCCTTGAAATTCTCTACCAAGTTGTCCCTTCCTCTTCATCCACCAGCGGAGCTTCTACCAACCCTTCCAGCTCCAGCTCAAACATTACTTATTTTTCCTTCCTGTCAATCAGAGCTGATCACATCCTTCTCTTTACTGTCTTTTAGCAAGAACAACATGTCTGAGGTCTTTATGTGCAAGAGTCATAGTAACCACTCAGAAATATTGGCTGAATTCTGTGTGGGGACTCTGAGTTTGGGGATTAACAAACATTGACCCTGATTTCAGATGGAGAATGTAAGGTGTCATTTTTATGCAAAGGATGGCCTGATATCATACTATTAGTTGCTGGGCTCAAAGAAAAATTTGCAAGTGTGGTTGCCATGTTCATTCTATCACTCAGAATTCCTCTTTCTCTGCCACTTGACAGTGGAGTGGAAAGTACCTCCATAGTTTCTCTTTCCCTTGACATGTTTCTCATTTCATGAATCTTACTTGGGGAAAATACAAAATAAGTGATAACAACTTGGGACATTTGTAGAGATGCCAAAGTTCTCACTGTCATAGATCCTTTAGTCTATATTCCTAACTCTTCCTGAGATAGACTGTGTTTGCTCCTTTGATCTTCTGTACTCTGTTATTCATTGTTTTATGGGCGTCACTAATTTCTCACCTTTCTACACATTACTTCTTAGCACAGAAGGCAGGGATTCTTTCCCTTTGGTTGGCTCCATTCCCATAGTGGAGATACAGTACAAACAGAATCATCAAGTTCTTTGCCTGAAGTGGCAATTTATATTTTTGACTACAGGTTAGTTGTCACTCAGATCACTGACCTTTGTAAGAAACACATTCGTCAGTTTTTCTGTACTGGAAGAGAAGATTAAAGGAAGAGAAAAGTAAAGAGACTTGAAAATAGTAGGTGAAGATTTTGGCTACTGAGAAAAATAAGAGGTAGATAGGTGGGGATATAACTACTATTTTAAAGAAAAACACATAAAAGTAATCTCTTTTTCAGGCATAGAGCTGTCTTTTCTAGGGCTTCTTTCTTCCAGTAGTCAGAGTCATCTGTTGCAAGCTGTCAGGTTGTCAACTCCGGCTGGGTTTGCTTTTCTGAAAGCTGCTTTACATTATCTTCTTTGTTTTTAGGCTAGCATGGAACACTTTATACATTTTTCTCATCTAAATTTCCAATGATAGTAGTATCATTGCCCCATAAACTATTTGTATGTTTGTGTTCCATGTGTTTCTTTACACATATTCCTAGGCATCATGGGTGTTTGGTGTTCATTAAAAAGAAGCATTTGAGCTCACACTGAATTTTCCTCCTGCCAAATGGCATTCCTGGTGTTCAAACATTTGTGACCTTCTTTACTTTCTTGTTTTGTTTACAGATGTTTCCTTTGATTTTTCTTATATTTTTAGTACAGGCTCAAGGTACTTAGCAACCCCAATGTGTTGGTCCCTTGCCTCCAATCTCTCCAATACAAAAGCATCCTGAAGAACACTTTCATATAAATCTTTCCATGCACAACTATTTTTTAACCTTATTACCTTCTCAAATGGCATCCGTGACTCTCATTATGTATGGAATAAATTCAAATGCCTTAGGCTGATTCCCATATTTTTTTGCTTTTTTATTCCTGTCTGCCTACATTTTTCCATTTATTAACTAAATGGACTGAGAAAAGTTATTTAAACTCCCTTTGTTATTCATATGCACCAAACTAACCCACTCATTTTTCTCATTATATGTTCTGGAGAGATGAGACCCAGAAGATATTCAGGCCAGGTATGGGTATTGATGAGTTGGCAAATTAGTGATTCAAGATACAGAATGAGACTCTTAATGATTTTTATTAATAGAAATTCATAGAGCCTATAATGGAAATAAAGGATATTCTAATTCCAGTTGAGATTTGGAGAAAATTAATTAATGGAATTACAGCTTTTGTGATGCTGTGAATTCAAGGACCCCTAGGTTGTGATCTCTGAATTTCCATCAAATCATACCCATTCCTTGTGAGGCTGAAAGTAATAGAGTGTGTATCTGAAGGGCCATATCCCATAATAGTGCTGATGTCCTTTGGTTTGCAGGAGCATTCTCATTCTGAATAAAGGCATTCTCCATCTGTATAAGCATAAGACATATGCTGAAGTCTCTACTGTAATCCTCAGAGGCAGGGGAAATCTATCCCAACTGGGAAGAAGCAGTAAGGCTGTTAACAGTGAAAGCTGATGCTCAGGGCCTAGGGATATGGTACCTAAAGCATAAGTCAGAGAGGATGTTGGGAACCATGGAATGTGTCTGATGCTCATCCCAGGAACAATTTGGTCAGTGAAATGGTGGCTTTACTAATTATGCCCATCTTGAACTTATATTACTATTATTACCATGAATGATAATAATTTTTACTTTGTAGGACCTAAGGACATCTTTCTGCATCAGATATAGTCCTTGGACCTTGGCTAAAGCAAAAGATACAAGACCTTGGACCTGTATTTGTGCACATATTCCAAATATGTAAATGGAATAAGTGACTTTTCTCCCTAAAGCTGATTAGGGGAAGAACTCTTCCTTTTGAAACATTTTATCTCCCACTGTACCATGTACTCTGTCCATCCTTGCCTACATGGATAGATACTCCAGAAGTATTTTCTGAGTATGTTTTAAAGAAATACATGATACATTCTCCTCCTTCCCAGGGAACAGGCTGTAGGAACCCTCTGGGTGCATTATTCATCTGAATACCAGCTCTGTGCAGGCACTGTTGTAGGTTTTACAGATGTAGCAGTGAACAGACTAAGCTTTCATTTCTAATACAATATGCCATAAGTTTTTCCACTGGAAGCTCTTTCACAGTGTTCCTTTCCTTTTCCTGATTAAATGAGAAAACATGCAAATCACACACATTCACTCTTTGTGTATGTTTGTGTGTGTGAGTGAGTGTGTGTGTGTCTACAAAACACTCCATTGGAAACACTGGTGTCATGGCAAGTGTCAAGTGCAACAAACCTGCATGGATTCCTGCTGTTCCATTTATTAACCAAAAAATGGAGGAAGGTTATTCTAATTCCCACTCTTTATTTGTTTTCTTATTTTTTTCATGTGTTTTAATATGACTACTGTTGTGAGGTGACACTTCACTGATGCTAAGAGCATGTACTGCAATTAAACTGCCTGGTTTTGGATGCTAATTCTGCTACTTGCCACTTCTTAGCTGTGTAACCTTGGGAACATTTCTTATCCTCTTTTTCTTTAGTTTTCCCATCTGTAAAATAAGGATAACAGGGATAAAATGTATGTCACAGGATCGTTTTGATGAGATGAGTTCCTGTATGAAAAGTACTTAGAACAGGACCTGACACATGGTTGCCATGCTAGCTCTCACTACTGCCACTGGCACCCCCTGCAGCATCCCTGCAGCTGACTGCCCAAATCCCCAGCAGAGTACTGGAGACGTGACTACCTGCTCAATGGAACTGCTACTGAATTGACTAGCTTTTTAAAAATTATTTTATGAGACTCAGAAGCACTATTCTAATGAAAAATGGAAACTAATGAAAAAGTCTGAGTTAAATGAAGAGAAGTTTTAGGAGGAAGGGGGCAGCATAGCCTTCTTAAGAAAATACTAGTTGTCTGCTTATATAGATGTTACATTATTTACCATTGGTCCACGGATACACTGTGATCTCCAATAGACAGAAGTAACACATTTTGATCTATTATTATTAAATATAGATCTTTCATAGACGGAATACATTTTGATTTATTATTTAATGTAATATATAATATAATACACATATCCACTATAATTATATTCCTGATATTCAAATCAAATTATGGTCACTCTTTATCTAAAGTACTTAAATGGTAAATTAGCTCTCAGGATCAAGTCCAAACTACCTCCCCCAGTTGGTACACAGAAGGCCTTTCACAGTCTGTCCTTTCTCACCTTTCCGGCCTTGTTTCCTGTTGATCCTGCACTACCTATATTCCGTCCGGCCCACCAAACTACTTTCACGTTTCAATTGCATCAGTGACCAGGCTCCCTGTGGGTCTGTGTTTGTGTTTCCAATGTAATGCCTTCCCCACCATCTATCTACTTACCAGTTTAAACACATCCCAGCTGTGAAGATTTCCTGGAGTCTGATTCTGCTGTAATCCCACAGGATTTATACACCTGCCTCCAAGAGCATCATTACAGCATTTTGAAATTTATGTGTCTCTTCACCACATCATAAAGTGAGATCTATAAGGACAGGGATCTATTCTTATCCATTCTGGGAGCATGATATGTAGTGAATATAAGACAGAATATATAAGGAATAAATAAAGGGACAATTTAGTGAAGGGGGAAAGTAAGCTTTATTATTACCACATCACAGGTAAGAGCACTGAGAACTTGAATGTCAATCAGTAATACCTATTGAAAGCTAAATGAATAGTCTGTTCCCTACTTACACTCAACTTCATCTGGGAGGGATGGCCCTTTAGGATACCTTTTCACAGATTCGTTCTGAATAGCTATGGCCTCGTGAGTGCAGCCTGGCTCATTTGATTTGAGTGCAATTTCTGCCTAACACAGTGGCTCCCAATCAAGGGTGCACATTATAATCACTTGGGGAGCACTATGGCTTGCTTTTAATCCACTCTCAAAACAGTTCATAGCAGGGTGTCTTGCCACTTAATGACACCTATAAGTGTTTATGGGAAAAGGAAAAAAACCCTCTGAAATGGCCTTTTCATTCTTAGACTTCTAATTCTTTGGTTCTTTTTGGTTCATTATCACTGATATCTTAGTTGTTACACTAACTTCTCTCAGGTTTTATCATTAGCTGAAAGGATTTTAATCTGGTTTTCACTCCCTTACCCATCCCGAAGGACTAGTTTACCCTTTCCATAACTTAGCTAAAAAGTTTTAGATTATATATTTGAAATTATACTCAGTTGAGGTTGGGAGCAGTTGAATTCTTAGCCATATAATAGGCTTTTCATTTGCAGCTACTCAGCCTTGACAATCTATGCCCTGAACGTGTCTGTTTCTTTTAAAAATGTTGTTTTTCATTAAAAACTTCCAAATACTTCTTAAATGAGTTCTATCGTTAGCCAGAAGCATGAACTAAAAGACCTACTGGGACATTGTTATTTCCAACCCAGAGGGAGACTAAATGTTTCCAGTAGTTTCAGGGAAGTAGGTCACGATCTATTACCTGGTTACTCTTTGGGCCCCCAAATTCAGCTGTTGGTTCACTTAATTACACATTAATTAAACATGGTTATGTCACCTGTTGCTTAAAATTTTCCAATGGCTCTTCATAAATGTCAGACTAATAATCAGAGTTTTTACTTTTCATAATGTGTAGAAAGTTCAAGACTAAGGTTCAAGTGTCATCTAAGATGGGGTGCTTTACTGGACAATACCTGTGTTGGTTAATACAATGTCAACTTGTCTAGGCCATGGTACACAGCCATGTGGTCAAACACTATTCTGTTTCTGTTTGTGTGTGTGTCTGTCCATTCTTCCCTTTTGTGTGTGTGTGCGCGCGCGCACACACACACACACACACACACACATTCTGTTGGTTCTGTTTTTCTGGAAAACACTGAGTAATACATCACCCATTCCCCACACACTCAGATACTATCTACTCTCTCTTCCTCTTTTTCTATCTTTTTTTGTGATTCCGCTCTATCTCTTTTGTTGTATTTGCTATGCCTTTCTTGATCTTTTTTGTATCATATACATTTCTGTTCCTTGAGTATGCGAGACCTTCGAGTCTTTAGAGCAAAGGAACAGTTAGGGTAAATACTGTATAATTAATGCAGGTGTCTATTGAACAGCTTACATTTCAAGATGAAAGTCAAGCAGAGCCCCTTCCAAGTTTTCTTAAAGAGAGACAATCTCTGGTAGAAGCACATGCATTCTCACAACTTCAGGACCCTCTGTCACCCTATGTAAGCACACAGAGGACAAGAGCATTTACTATAATCAGCCACAGATCACTCAATTCCAATCTTGGTTGTGCTACTAACTAGCTGTGTTGTTTAGATTAGAAATATCTAGTCTGTAAGATGAGGGGTTTGGAAGGAAAGAAAACATAAACTATTACTTTTTAGGAACTAGGCCGTGCACTTTATGAACATTCTTTCATTTTATCCTTAAGTGTTATTATTCTACTTACCGCTTTATTTCATTTTTGTTCTCCTAACTATGTTAAAGTAGATAATTCCATTTTAACTATGTTAAAGTAGATAATTCTATTTTACACATGAGTAGTTTCTCTAAGTTTAGAGGCTTAGAAGTATTTCTCTGAGTTTAAATGAAGACATTTATTGTCTTTTTAATAATTAAGGTTTGTTTAAGTGGGTAAATGTTTCAAAAGTAGGGCTACATGGAAGAAAAAACTAAAGCAAAAAAAGTGAAAAGATGGGAAACCACGCAATACATTTTGAGTGACTAGAATTTTAAATGGATGGTTGGCATCTCAAGCTGTGGTTTTCAAAGACAATGCAATTATCACTTCATCTGTCCTGCCTTTTCAGAAAGATGACATCAGAGAAAAAATAACCCCAGATTCTCTTATGATTTTATTGTCTCCCTACTCCCATAGCTTCACTTATTTCCTACAGGCTGATAGTGTCTCAATTTATATGTCCAGACTCAATCTTGCTCTGAAATTCAGACTCAAATACCCACCTGATATCCCCACTGGAATGTCCCAAAGGCATCTTCAAGCACAGCACACCAAAACTCGATATTAACATTCCTTCCTCATGCTATACTTTTCCTCCAGTGATCTATATCTTTGGGAATAAAAATATCTTGTTCCACAGCATACACCAGGAAACATGGAGTCTTCTGTGACATCTCATCCTTCAGTTAGTTGTACTGTTTGGATAGCTACTGCTTTTTGCCTAAATAAAGTTTTCTCACTGATTTCCTCATTCCCTAATCCCCACACATCAGCTCTTACTATCTATCCATCAGCCCCTTGTCCAAAGTGCAATCCATGTAATCCTTTCAAAATGATGATTTGTTCATGTTAACACCCATCACCCCAGATGCAAACAGTGGCTTCCTATTGCTCTTAGGAAAAAACTACAAATATTTCTCAAATGGCCTCCTCTACCCTTCATGATTTGGGCCCCATTTACCTCTTGTCTTAACTAGCCTTATCTTGAACTAGTCTCTCCTCCATGGGTAGACATACCGGTCATTTTTCAGTTCCTCGAAATTGTTTTGTACCTCTCCTCAAAATCCCTGTGCCAATTATATTCTAGTCTTCAGGAACACCACTACCATTTCTCTTAATATTCATTCCTCAACTCTGGGCTTAATACACCATCAAAGACTTTCCCAGAGGCTGGAAGCTAAATGAGTTCTCCCAATCAAACACTGTTATCATGTTGCTTTCTTCCATAGTACTTACCAGTCTGTAATTATAGATGTGTGCCTGAAATCTCTAGTTACTATCTATCTCCATCCACCACTAGACTCTGAGTACCACAAGGACAGGGAACTCCACCAATACCTTGCACAGAGTCAATTTGTTAAAGATCCTCAGAACATATGTATTTACTTGTGAAGTAGATGAATACATGAGTTAGTGTTCTGTTGTACATGTGAATGTTACATTTTTGTGGTGGTGGTGATGGGGAATATACTGAATATCTTACTACATTAAGGCTTCCCTATTGGTAGATTTTTAAAAATAAATTTTTATTATAGAATAGTTTTCCATGTATACAAATTTTTCAGAGATAGAACAGAGTTCCCGTGTATTCCATACCCAGTTTCCCCTAATATTAACATCTTACGTTAGTATTGAACATTCATCATAATTAGTGAAACAATACTGATACATTGTTATCAACCAAGATCTATACTTCATTAGGATTATTTAGGAGGTAGCTAATATCTTTTTCTGTTTCAGGATTCCATTCACTATGCCACAGTACATTTGATCATCATGTCCCTTAGACACCTCTGGGCAGGGTCGGTTTTCAGACTTTCCTTGTGTGATGGCCTTGACAGTTTTGAGGAGTACTGCTCAGATGTCTTGTAAGATGCCTATATATGTATGTATGTATGTATGTATGTATGCATGCATGTATATCAGTATGGACTCATCTATATTTATTTTTTTTTACTTTGGGTTATAATCTAACCCAAACTTATTGACTCTGTGGTTCAAATTGTTCCACTTTTGATCATTGGGAACTACTGTGGTTGGCACATCTGTTTTTTTTCATTGAAGAATATTTCTTCTGCTCTCTTTACTCTTTCTGCTTCTGATATTCTAATTACATGCATTCTACCCCTTTGATATTGTCCCAGAGTTGTTGATCTTTTTGTTCTTTTTTTGTCTTCACATTTCAGTTTTGAAAGTTTCTATCTTCAAGCTCACTGATTCTTTTCTCATCTGTGTTGAGTCTACTGAGTCTGTTAAAGGCTTTTTCATTTTTATTACAGTTTTTTATTTCTAGCATTTTCTTTGATTTTTTCCTTAAGGTTTCCATATGTCTGCTTGCATTACCCATCTGTTGTTGCCTTTTGGAATACCTTGTAATTTTTTTTTGAAAGTCAGACATGTTTTATTGGGTGATAGGTATTGAGGTAGATGGGCCATTAATGTAAGAATTTACATTAATCTGCCAACAATAGTGTTTAATGGTTTTTGTAGCCTATATATGCCAAAGGCTTCAAATTTCCCTAGTATCTTTGTTCATCAACATGTTTTAAGTATTCCTACTGGGTTATGGGTCCAGCACTTCTCCTGGTAACCAAAGCTCATTTGTGTTCCTCTGAATGCACTTGTCTGCAGTATTTTGGGGAAGAAGTTTGCCCTGTGAGCTTAGTTCTCACATGGGTCCAAGAAAAGTTGTTGATTTTCCATTTATCTAGTTTTTTTCTCATTGTAAGGATGAGAATGACCAGGATCTTCAAATGTTGAATGTAAAACCGGTGTTACTTTTATGTATAAAATACAATTTTCTTGTTTCCCTCTGTCATTATCTTGACCTTTTCCTAATTTCTTTTTGTACATTTCATTGTTGCTCAGTCTTCCAGGAAATTATCCAGAAAAAGTTTAAATGAATCTTTTGTAAAAGAATATTTTCCCTCAAATGTCAGTGTGATTATCTAAGTTAAACATTAGTATTCCAATGTGAGCTATTCCAGACATGGTTTGATGAAATAAACTGATGGTGAGAACCACCATTGAAGAATTTAATCAAGATTAATACCTTCATTTTAAAAGGTTGATAAAGTGAGTGATCACATTAATGGTTTCATTCATTAAATTTTTTGGTGCTAAGAATTGATGTCCTTGTCTTATGTAGGTAGAGAATTTTTATTTCTTGGAAGAAACAAGATTATTTATAAATTGAACTATATCAGTAATTTTTCTCAATTTACAAAGGCACAGTTTTTGCCTCAAGCCCTTGTCTAGTAGCTCATGGTATACTGGACTGTTCCTAAATCAGTCAGTTCATCAGGGGTGGGGGAAAGATTAATTATCAGAGAGACTTCTTCCCATTAAAAAACAGATTTATCAGTTGAAAACTTGCAAACATTGTTTAAACATTGTGTGGTACAAATAAAATGCCTTATAAAATATTATCTATAATATAATTATTTTTGTTAAAATAGGTATTTAGTCTTATACATATTTTAAAGCTAGATATAACAAAAATATGGAGCAATTACATACAACTTTTCTTTTGTCTTTTTTGCTTATTTATACAATATTTTCTGACCTGCATACAGGGAGAGGCAAAAGTAGATTTACAGTTGTTTGTAGAAAAATAATACAATAATTAATAAATAATAATGTAGGAATAAACTCTGTGTTTGTTCACACTCACAACTACAAACCTACTTTTGTCCTAACCTATATAATGAATAAGTAATTCTTGTGAACAGAACACTGTACAAGTTAAAACAAAAAGAGCAGCCCTGGCTGGGTAGCTCAGTTGGTTAGAGCATCGTTCGCATACCTCACACTTGCGGGTTCATTCCTCAATCAGGGCACATACAAGAGTCAACTAATGAGTGCATAAATAAGTGGAACGGCAAATTGTTTCTCTCTCTCCCTCCCTTCCTCACACTCTAAAAGTCAATAAGAAAAAAAAAAAAGACTAACTAATAAGTTATAGGATTTGAATAGAATTTAGGGTTTATTTGTTAGCCAGTTTCTAATTGCTTGAGATAATGGAGGCACACACAGAACAACCAATCTGCTTGAATCCTCTCCCTTTGCATTTTGGCCTATCAAAATAATAACCATTCTTAAACATCCAGCTCAAACATACGTGGCTTCAACATTTCTGCTATAGATGTCTCACATTTCTCACCAATTGGAAAGTTCTCCCAGTATACCATTAATAATAAAGAGGAGAAAGAGGGGGGCAGGGATAGTAGTTTCTGCTTACCATTTGTCAAGCGCTTAGTTATGTATCTTAGGTTATTTTAATTAATCCTCACAATTCTTTCATGACATAAATATTATTCCCATTTTGCAAATGAAGTAAAGGAAAATCAAACAGGTTAAGAAATTTCAAAACTTTCCCTTGCCACAACCAAAAGAACTCAGGTTTTTCCAGTTTCCTGTTTCTCTAAAACTTGACATATAAGAGTTGCTCAGTAAACATAATTAATAATTCAGCAATTTAGAGAGTGGTTGGTATTTTCAGTGTTAATCTGTGACCTGCTGATACCTCACTTCATTCACAATTAAAACTCAACTTTGACCAGAGTTAGTATTTGAAGTCTAGGCTCCCTAGCAAACAGAATTATTTCCCATCACAGAAAAAGGATCATCACTTCTGCTGTCTGTCTTCCTTGTTCTCTTCTTTATTGTCCTTCAAAATGTTCAACATGTCTTTTTTTAAAAAAAAATTGTTTGTTTGAAACATTATCACCTTTTTAAAAAACTCCCCCCTCTTGACCATGCACTAGCCTTTTACCTCCTAGTTTAAATTTTAAACTAAGTAAAAATAGCTTACTTATTTTTCAGTTTCATAAAAACTATTGCATTAAACAATCCCCTTGGAAACAGATAGAACAACTATTACTTTCCTTTTAAGGATGAAAAGGCTGTCTCCAAGAGTTTCAGTGATTGCTTACACTCATACAGCTCTTAATCCACAGAGCTAGGTCTCGGGGTGATGCTCTGACTGTAGCTCTAGTGTTCTTCCTCCACGTTATGCAGCCTGACATACAAAGTCATTCTCTCGGTCACACGATTAATGGCCCTCTATAAATTCTGCTATTATAGCTTCTGTTTCTACTTCATTCTTACTGGACCTTTTTGAGCACTTAGTATTTTATCTATTGTTCCAGTCAGAGTTTTTAACTGAATGCAACAGAAATTAATACAGGCTGATTTAAACAGGAAAATAATTTGCTGAGAGGATATTGGATAGGTCAGAAAGTCATGGAGAAGCAGGTTCAGAAATAGGTGGGAACAAGGAAAGAGGACATCAGCCAAGTCACCTGCCAAAATGGTGCTATAGAACACAGGATAACTCTGGACAGTAAATACTTTTCCTGGCACCTCTGGTCTTGCTGTCCCTAAAAACTGAGTGTTGTTATCACAACTGCCATTGCTCACTACTAGACTGGTTTTCAATTGTCCCTGTTTCTTTGTGTCACTATGTCCTCTTTCAAAGTCTTGGATTGGTATGTCTGATTGGTGGAGTATGAATCGTATGGTCATACTCTAGCTTCAGAACTTGGGAAACCAAGTGAGTATTTTTAGCTTCCCATGGGAGGTGAGCTCTTCATCCCTCCAAGTTTCAGTATGTATACACCTCACCAAACATAACAAGAAGGCTGAAATAATTAAAGTCCTCACCATGACCAAAAACATGACCAAATTCCATTAGTAATTCCAATGTAGTTTTGTACATTTTTTCTTTGGGCTAACTTTTTTTGACACAAGAAATGTATTTAATTTATAATTATGACTCAATTGTCACTCATCCAGTAATAACCCTTGTGCTGCAGCATTCTGAAGGATCTAAACTTGCCATGTAAGTTTCATTTATCATCTAAAAAAATCCTGTTTTGAAGCTATCCTCTAATATTTCTTTCAAATGAATGAGTTTTATCAGAGCCTGACAGCATGAACTGGTGCTTTATAAAATATTTCAAAGAATGAAAAACATATCTGGCATCTTTCCATATCTTGGGAATTTAAGATATGTCTTGTTTTTTTAGTTTTAGAGATCAAAATATTTCTTTTATAAACAATGTGTTTCTGAATCTGAATAATCATTTCCTCTGCAGTATTTTTGAACAATGGCTCCGAAGGCACCGTCCTCTTCAAGAAGTTTATCCTGAAGCCAATGCACCCATTGGACATAACCGGGAATCCTACATGGTTCCTTTTATACCTCCCTACAGAAATGGCGATTTCTTTATTTCATCGAGAGACCTGGGCTATGACTATAGCTACCTACAAGATTCAGGTAAAGTTCAATTATTTTCATACGAATTGCTGAATAAAGTGTGACCAATTTCTTTTGAGAGAATACAAAACCTTATGTTTTGCCCTGGCAGGGTGGCTAAGTTGGTTTGAGCATTGATCTGTACACCAAAATGTGGGTTTGATCCCCAGTCAGGGCACATGCCTGGATTGCAGTGCACATGGGAGGTAACAAATCAATGTCTCTCACTCACATTCTCTCTCTCTCACCCCCCTGTCTCCCTCCCCCTGCCTCTCTAAAATCAATAAACACATCCTCAGGTGAGGATTTAAAAAAAAAAACGTTTTTACAATGTTATCACCAAATTCTTTAAATCAGGAAATTGCATCACAGTCCTTATCACCAATGCATTATTACATGAACCAAGTTACAAGGATCTTTAAATTTATACCCATTCTGCTTAATATATATTTTGTACATGAAAGCCATGGAAAGAGACTAGAATTAAAATCAGGAAAAAAATGAGTTTGAGATATGACTATCTACTGACTGTTTTGTGATCTTGGGAAATTTTAACTTCAATTCCTTGAATCTCAGTTTCTTAACCTGAAATATTAAGATCAGAATACCTCAAATAGATACTATGGTAATTAAATGAATGTGATGTATTCAAGAGCTTAGTGCATCTAGCAGTTTTAAAATCACCTCTGGGAACTTCCTGCCTGATTACCAGGAAATATCATGGACATTTTTTGTTTAAGCCCGAATAATGACAATGAGAATAACTATTATAATGACAATTGCTCTGGCTATGATTAAGGTAGCAATATAAAACTCTAGAATGGTAATTAGGTCTGGGTTTTGAATAATCTTTCTGAGTACAACTATATCAGCAGCTTCTTGACGATGAAGAAATATTAATGCCTCCCCTTACTTGAGAGCTTGCTATGTACGGATTCCGCACATGCCTCATTAACCAACCATATATTAGATAGCATTGTTATCCCTCGAAAGAGGTAAGGATACTGATATTAAAATAATTTAAGTGACTTTCCCAATATCAAACACCAATATGTAGAGGAGTCAGTTTCAACACCAGAAGGTCCTCTTCACAATGCACGATGCCTCCACTCTAAGGCAAAAAAGGTCACAATAAAAAGCTAAAAGACAACATATGGATTGTGGGTAAGAGGCTTTCAACAAGCACTGATGTTTCATTATAGTCATTGATAATTTGTGAAAACATAACCAGATAAATAAAATGTACAAATGAATGACTTTTATCAATTTACCTCTTGTGCTAGACTTTAGTGACATAATGACTGACACAGTTCCAGACCTCAAAGAATTCTAAATTCAGTGTGAAAGTCAGACAATTGTGCAAGATAGCATGAAACATAAGGCTGTGTTAAGTATAGTAAAAGAGTTCTAAACTCTTCACAGAGAAGAAAACAATGGTTTCTGAATAATTCCACCTAGAAAGACAAGACTAGGCCTTGAAGGATGAGCAGGCAAGTAGCAGATATAAAAGGGCAGGGTCTCCCCTAAACTAAAAGGGCAACAGGAAGAGCAGAGGAGGAAAGTGTACATTGTATATATTGAATGCTAAATTCCCCTATGTGTGTAGTATGTGCAATGGAAAATTACACCCAAGAGCTAAATTTAGTCACTTAACAACAGCTCCCACATGGCGAGTCCTTTCTATGTTCCAGGAGCTCTTCTAGGTGGGCTGTGTGCATTGTTTCCTTTGATCTTCACAACTACTCGTGAGTAGGTACTGTTATTTCTTCTTTCTGTTCATAGATGAGGAAACAGAGGCTTAAAGACAATAAACAACTTGTTCTAGTCTATCTAGTATGTGCCAGAGCAGAACCACAATTTACGGCCGATAAGAGAACCTGCATTTTGTCAACATTTTCCTGCCCTTTGGGGGACCACTAGTTGAATAGATATGACTTTGGTTGACCTATTTTGATTTATCTGAGTATCACAGCTAATGGAAGTAATACTAAAATGGCTAGTAGAGATTAATTCTTTGAAAAGCTAAGATCCCTGAGAACAGGGGATTTTGCAAACTGAAAGTGTGGTAAGGGGAAGGGTTTCACGTGAGTCAAAAAGAAAGGTCGTTTTAAATGACATGTTTCTCTTTCTTGTGTAAACATCCACAGCACATGCTGAAAGTAGCATATTGATGAAGGTTTGTCGAAGATTCACCACTTAGGATTTCCTGACTTCTGTTTCAGAACATGCCGGAGTCTTTCATTGACTCATGCTTTGGAATATGCTCTTCTCACTGGCTACATTCTGATCCTATTTATGCATTTGTAACTCTCAGGTATCAGACCATTTTATACATTTACATGGTCATGTTTAATCACTCCTTTCTTAGGGTTATATGGTTATTTTTCTAAGGATAAATCTTTCCCCTCTCCACCTTGGCTATGAACACTGCAAGGTCAAAACTGATATCTTGCAAGCTTTCCCTGTCTAAGTACCAACTGGTATCTGGTATGGAGTAAAATCAATAAATTAGTTTGAGTGCAAGTAATATTTATCATGAAGGCTTGCTAGGAAAAATGTCACCACTTCTAATACCCAGCTCATTTTTAGATATGTATTTTTATATATGTCAAATCTTCTATCACACTTGGGTTTTTCTAACAGGTTTTATTGATTTACTTATTCTTTCTACATACATATGTTTAATAACTACTTTTGAACAAGGCATTGTATTAGGTACTATGGATACAGTGTCAAATAACAAAGCCTCTATCTTTACAAAGCTTACATCCTATTGGAAGAAAAAGACCTTAAACAACTATTTACCTAATGATTCATTTAGAAATGTTCCCATCTTTAGGGGTCAATGAAGTGACATTTCAGAGGATATCAGTATGAGAGGAAGAACTAATTATTTGATAAAGGACTCTTGATTACGGATTTTGGCCATATTGTTAGAATAATGAAAGTCTTAATAGATTTTAAACAGACCATGGTCAAATCACAGTTTTCAAAAGATTACTACTGTTCCTGTAGCATGCAGAAAGTTTTCTAGCAGTTGCAATGCATATTGAGGGAAGCCAGTGAAAACACTATTATACGTGTCCAGGAAAGAGATGAAGTCAGTTTGGATTGTAGTGGTGGGAGTAAGAAAGGAGGAAGAAAGCCCTAAAGATTTTGATATTCTTCTGAAAGGAAATTTATGGAATTTGAAAAATAATTTTTGTACTAGGTGAGGTAGAAAGAGAGATAGGGATGCCTTTAAGCTTTCTGAGTCGTGTAAATAATGAAAGGTGCTATAATCCACTGAGACAGTAACATTAGGAGCAGGGCTAGACACAGAGGGAATCTCGTGGTTGTATTTGTTACAGAGTAAAATGTAGTGATATGAGACACCAGGGTGGATATATCTCTGGGGCAGTTGAATTGCCTAGAAACTCAGAAGAGAGTCTGGCCTGCAGACACTAACGTAAGAGACATCAGCATATAAATTGTTATCTCTGCTAGTCTTCACAGTCCTGTGTAGTAGTTATTTCTATTCTATTTTATAGGTAAGTAAATTGAGGACAAAAAGCAAAGTGACTAATTTTAAGTCACAATGCTAGTAAATGGCAAACATTGTATCCCAAACTAGGTCTCTATTGCTCCATGAAAGAGAGGGTTGTCTTTAGTCCCTGCATGTCTTGGACACATATATTCCACCTCACTGTTCCTTCCCTACTGTCCAAATAGGTACTCTTTACTGAAAGGCAGCCAAAACCATTGGAGAGTAAAGGGAGGGGAAACCCAACAAGTCACTATAGGGGCTTAACAGTATTTATTATTTATTTCTAGTTAAATTTTTAAATCAAATAAAGGAAATCATATTTATTGTGTAATCTGTATATACTATGCATTTTGCTAGACATTTTAAATGTACTATATAGTAAAGTGACTAGTTGCCACATAAGCTAGGCATTTATAGTCCCATTTTCAAATATATGAAAAATAAAAACTGTTATGTTTGATTTTTAAAAGGTTTCACATTTTTAATTATTCTTTTGTTTTACCTTTGTTTTATTTCATCATTTAGTGTTAAATTACTATAATTCAAAATTATAAATCTTCTTAGTAATTAACTTGGTATTTATAATTTGCAAGTCATTGTCCCTTCCTGATGAAAAGAAACACTACTTCACTAAATTTCAGTATTGTTCATCTAATGCTTAATATGCTCTATGGTCTTTTGGAGGACCTTAGTGACCCTTGGCAAAAGGACAGTGCCAAGGAAGAAGAAAAGGTAGCAGGAGAAATGGACAGGGTTTTGACTCTATAGCCCATGTAAACCACAGAAGCTCCACTTTAATCTTCTTTAAGTGAATACCAGGCTTTAATACAAAATTTGTTTTTAAAAAATACTCCTGATTAAAAAAACAACATCCTTCTCTTAATTGTTCTGAACATTACTGAGTTTATGGTTAACAGTGAGACCCTCATTTTAAATTTTATTTCATGTTGCCATCTATTCTTTCTAAGATAACTTATTAAACAAATATTCCCTTTCTTCTTGGTTTGTGAATCTCATTTTTATTACATATAAGATTTGCAGATAATTGTACTTCCAGAATATCTTGATACTTCTCTATCTGTACTATAGTAAGCATTTAATTATTTTTTAAATAATTAGGACTTTTTGAAATGCAAATGGCAGAAACTCCATAGGAATGAGATTAAATAAAAATGGAATTTATTGGTTTATAAAGTTCAAGAAGCAGGATGAGCATTCTAACTGTGGGAAAGGCAGAAATTCAGCTGATACTGAGGGACAGCAAGAACCAGGGAACAAAGTACCCTAAACACTGTCTCTCTCATTCTCTGAATCTTGTTATTCTCTGACCCTTGTGTCCACTTTTCGGAGTGTAGTGACTTGACCCTGTCTTCCACATGTTGAAAAGGCTGTCATCAGCTCCTGAGCCACAGGACTCTCAGTTACAGCGCAGTGAATTCTGATTGGCCCTTCTTAAGACAATGGTCCAGTGTATCGACTATAGCCAAGCAAAAGGGTCATAAAGAAAGGTTATAATTCCTGCATCAGCAAGGGTGGAAAAGAACGGGTAGAGAGAAGATCTAAGTTCAAATATCCAGGGCTTAATTAAGTTAATTAAGTTACTCAAGTAACAGTCTCAGTATGCTGTCCAGTATCAGCTTCATAACTTCAGGGACCAGAGCTGCTCCTTTCTTATAGTTCCACTAGACATAGAGTTTTACCTGGACTACATGGTCCATGATGGCTCACAAAGACACTAACCACATTCCAGCTAAGTGAAAATAAAAAGGCACACCATTTCTTTTTAAAGGAATTGCCCAAATGTTGCATATATTACTTTTGCTCAAGACTCGAGTCACATAGCCATAATTTGCTGCAAGGTTAAGCTCAATATGTACTCTCATCTTTCCATTGTATACAGAATGGATACAGGGCTTTAGGGTATTTTATAAATAGTGACAAACCTTGGCTGGTGTGGCTCAGTGGGCTGAGTGCCAGCCTGCGAACCAGGAGTTCACTGGTTCGATTCCTAGTAGGGGCACATGCCTGGGTTGTGGGCTAGGTCCCTGGTGGGGGGTGTGTGAGAGGCAACCACACATTGATGTTCCTCTCTTTCTCTTTCTTTCTCCCTTCCTCACTGTCTAAAAATAAAGTAAATAAAATCTTTAAAAATATATTTTAAAAAATAGTGATGAGTACATTAAAATCAAGCAAAAGGATACAATAAATTATTGACATTAAAAAGAAATAATGTAAAAAATGAAATGTAACTATACTGTAATATTTGGTTATTAATATTATCAGCTGTGAATAATATCTAAATATTAAAAATAATAAAAATCTTAGATGTTGATTTGACCCCAAATCATGATATTATTATATTGGAAAGTTCAAAGAAAGGGGAATTGTAAGAGAACCAAAATCATTATTTATATCTGAGGAATTCCAGAGATAAATTTGATAATTAAGAGAGAGTCATATTTGCCTGTTATTTAGAAATATGGAAGCAAAAACCAGAATAAATACCTAAAAGTTTTACAGTAGCTGTCTTGGGGGCAAGCACTGTAAAATTTACAGATTAGATTTTATCTGTAAACTTCAAAACATGCCAACAAGGTGGTATTGTTGTTTTCCTATTTTCCTGATGAAGAAACTGATGTGTAGGAGTATTAGGTGTAACTTCCCTAAGCTCTTACAGCTGGTAAGTAGCAGAGCTGGCATTCAAACCCAAGCATCTGACTCTAAGGTACTAGGCAAGGATGATGATGGCAACTTCGATAATGATGATGATGATGATGTTGATGACAACAATAGTAAAACCATTAGGATGTCTTTCTATTTCAGATCCGGACTTTTTTCAAGATTACATTAAGCCCTACTTAGAACAAGCAAGTCGGATCTGGCCGTGGCTCGTTGGGGCAGCTATAGTGGGATCTGTCCTCACTGCTGTGCTGGTGGGTCTCACTAGGCTGTTATGTCGTCGAAAGAGAATATGTCGTCGAAAGAAAAAGCAAGTCTCTGAAGAACAGCAGCCACTCCTCACGGAAAAGGAGGATTACCACAGCTTGTTGTATCAGAGCAATTTATAAAAGGCTTAGACAACAGAGTAGGGCCCAAATGCCTGACCTCACTATGAATCAGATGATGTTCAAGTTCCCAGGGATGTCCCAACAGAAATCCCTGCTATTTGTCTGTGAAGACCAATAACAGAATTTTGATCTTATACAAAATATACCCCTCTTCTATCTCAGGTAGAACACTCCTGTGCTTGCCTTGCTGTTTTTTGATCATCCCTTTGACAGTTTTCGTCAGCCCATATTTCCCAGGAAAGAATGCCATTTGGTAATTAGCAACTGCTACTTATATCTGAATAAATGTGTTCTTATAAAATGTGAGAACCATTTAAATTCTTTCCTTTTCATTGTTTAATGACGTGTTTCTTTTTTATTGTCTTTCTTTGACTTTAATAAAATAGTAACAAATTTATATTAACAACTGAATCCTTTGAGCTTGAGAAATACATTTTTATTTTCCTCAGAAAGCATATTCTTTTACATTTTACATTCCTGCTCCAAAATGTGTTATAAACATCACATATAAAACAACCTTCAGCTCTCTCCTGCCCTAGTCCTGACTATGCTTTTGAAGGTCCTTCACTGAACACAAAGGCTCTGTCCTTACAACAAATCTGGCTAAGTGCCTATCTCAAGACATGCTCATCAAATATGTTGACAATGTGGTAGGCAGTTAGTCATGAGCAGAGTAGGAACAATAGGCCTGGTACAGAAGGTCATCAGGGAAGAAAGCCCTAGGTACCTAGCAATGGGAAAAACTGAGAAAAGAAGGACCTCACCCCCAGGGTGCCCTTTCTTCCCCTGGCATGTTGCTGGTCATGCAGTTTACACCCCCTGACCTTTCATATTGCTGGTCATGCAGTTTGGACTCTCCCCTGACCTATCCTACACTAGCATGTTGCTAGTCATGTGGAATATCCCCTTCAGAGGAACAAGGGGGCCAAGGAATAGTCTCATATGACTCCCATTCAAGCCCTTTGAGAACCATTCCCTTAAGCAATAAGCCCTCAGGTCAGTGAGGTTCTGACCCACATCAAATAATCTTAGGAATGAACAAAGCCTTGTATTTGTTGACCACAGAAACACAGTTTTGGACAAACTAGAGATAACATCATGTGTTTTAGCTCCAGGCCCAGAATAGCAGCAAAAACAGATGGAGCAACGCCACAGCTGACATCAGCACCAGCTTTGATGACTAATGACCCCTCTAGCGTAGCCCTGACCAATCAGTAGAGACTATAATCCTGAAAGGACCCACCTGAAAAGCTGATGAATATTCCATTGAAACCCTCCCCTGGGACCTTTGTTAAGATCCCTGCCTGTAGAGAGGACCCAGTTGGTATTCTTGCTGTTTCTTGAACACTCCCAAAACTTCACCCAACCCTTTCTTTCACAGGCATGCTCTCTCTCTCTGGAGCATGTCCACACTCTTCCAAGGGCTTACTTTTACTCTCTTTTTCTTAAGCTTCAAGCTTTTTTTTGCCTCTGTGACTTGTTTCCTGACCCCACATAGCCCAGATGGCTCACTTCCTCTACCTCTGTGACTTTCTAAATAAATTTTTGCTTGTATGTGAGTCTTGGCTCTGAATTCTTTCTTAGCCAACATTTAAGTGCTGAGGTTGCTGGACTGAAGTGCAATAACATTCTGGTGCTGTTTTGCCACTAACAACAGCGAAAATAATCCTATTAAGAGGGTTTTTTTTTACCTCTTAAGAAGAATTTTATTTTATTGGAGAATGTTTAAAATTTCACAAAACATTTGAAGTTTGAAAACAATTATATAAATATCAGCCTGTCTGCAATTTTAGTTAAATTACATTTCTATTTTACTTGGCTATTAAGATCTTACATTAAGATGTCTAGATTAACCCTGCTACTTGAATTCAACTGGGTCCAGTTGAATTTCTAAAAATAACTCAATTGATATTACACTTGTATTATAGCTATATAAGAGCATAAAAGACTAGAACCAGTAGGTAGAGGTTAAGGGCTCCAATAAAAGGAAAAACTATATAATACTCAGAGCTTTCCAAAACCAAAATCAACATCCTTATAAAAATTAAGCAATTGCCACTGTAATTTTTCAAATATAGTCTGGATGGCTAATTCAATTTGAATTCCATAAAGAGAATTTAAATACTGAGTCTATAGAAATGTTTAGGGGTTTTTTGTTTTTACTTTTTTATTAAGTGTATTGGGGTGACATTGGTTAATAAAATTATATAAGTTTCAAGTGTACCATTCTATGCTACATTTAACTTGGCTCAAGGTTCTTAACTCTCCATTCAGGAGCAAGGACAAGCATGCTCTGTAAAAAATCCCTGTGATCCCACCCCAGTATTTCAGGGTGCTGTCACTAAATCCCAAAGTCCACCCTTTCATGCAAACTCATTCACTCTATCTTGGCATCCTCAGTCTCTTATGTACCTTATACCTAGTTTGTATTTCTCTGTTCAGCATTTTCTTTCTTTCCTTTTTTCCCCCTTCAGTTTGACTACTTGACTTGCTTTTTAGAGCCATCTCTGAACAATGTCTCCTCATTGTCGATGCCAGGCTTTAAAGACAGAATTATCCAATCCAGGCTCCCAGAAACCTGCCTGGGTCTGGCACCTGAAGCTCTGCATCTCCAGGAGTATATATAAGATGAAACACACTGACCTGTATATGGCACTTTCAACTGAAGTTTTCTACAATTCCTGTAAAGTCTGAGGCATAGTGTTCGGATTATTTGTAAATGCATTTAAAAAAGAATTTACTGAAGAGATCAGCTCTTGAAAATGCCTTTATCTAGAAAAGACTAGCCTAAGATATAGATGTCATAATATTAAATGGTTACATTTCACTGAATCCCAATTTGGATTTCAAAGAAAAGCAAAAATCATCCTATCACACACATATGATTTTGGCTAATTCTCATCTAGAGTAAATAGAAATTTACAAATATTGGTAAAGTAATGTCACAGACTCTTAGAAATTACTAGTAGTTAATAAACAGTTATAGAGCAATAGTCTTCTAACTTTGGTTAGTTGTCAAACTTACCATTTGCTAGCTTGTCTAATTTCTGATCCCTAGCGGAGGGAAGTCAGACAAGGGATAAGGAGCAGCACACTTACTGATGGACACAGCAGGGGTCTGTGGGATTAGAGTGAAAATACTGGGACTTGTATCCTCAACTGGGTGTGTGACCAGAAAAAAAAAGATTTGAAATAAATTAGTAATGGCATCTCTGAGGAGTGGGTTCAATATAGTTAGAAACTGGAAAAAAAATAAAACCAAGAACTGAGAGTGGGAAAAGAAATCTGCCTCACAGTCTGCAGAAGATTCTGGGGAAGCAGTCACCATGACTGTGGTTGCCTTCAGTCTCATCTCAGGGCCCAACTGCTTGGCTAGGTTTGATGTGAAGGTGAAATTCTAGTTCAGGCGGAATTCTTAATTCTTTTTTTTTTAAACAAAGCATCTTGAATAAAATGCACTTAAGGAATTTTTACTGTCACAGACAGGGATCTACATAAAGTCATTCTTTTCTGTATCACAAGGCAGTTCCCTCCTTTACCACTCACTGCCCTTCAACAGAGAATATTGTTCCATTTCTCTGAGAGAGCAAGGTAACTAACTACCTGCGTAGCAGCAACATTTGTGATAAAACCACCACCACAGTGATTCCATGGTTTTCTCCAAAAGGTAACAAAACATGACTGATATTTCAAGACACCTGGTAGTTTTATTAAATTTTAGTTAACATTATATTCTGTGGCATTGTTTTATAATATGGCTTTTATAAATAGATCCCTTTTCAGCTCTGCTCTTTTCCACTGACACACTGTAAGTCACATTTTGTCTTATAGAATGAAATAAGCAGCTGCTGCATTTTTATTCTTTTTGTGTTTTATATATAAAAGAGTATTTTTAGTAGCCAACCTTTCCAACAAGTCAAATATATTATTCTCCATTTGTAGAAATAAATTATGTGATGGGTACAAGTCGTTTTAGCCAGTGTCTCTAACAGGCTGACAATTGACATTGATTGTGAGAGCTTTAAAATAGCCTTTTCCGTGTTTATATGGGCTTTGATTTGTAGGAACAGTTTTCTTTGTTACCATGAAAAGGGCCTCACCCGGGCCACCTATTGTGAGCCTGGGCTGTTTCGGAGGGAATGTCAGTAGAACAAAGTTCCACACCCCTTCTGATTAGGCTCTTCTAATCAGAAGCTGCTGAAATACAAGCAAAAAGATGTGTTTTTTTCCCAACTTTGTGTTGTTTGTTTTCAAAAGCATTTGCTAGTTTGTACACCATAAAGAAGATTGCCTGTGGCATCTGCTAGAGACCAACTTCCAAATCTTCCACCTATTTAAAATTTAAATGGGAATGATTCGAATATCTTTTTTAAAAAAAATAAAAGCCTTATTAAAACCCTGTATAATTCATGTTTACCTAATTGTTTTGTGAGTTCCTTTCTTAATAGTAATGTAAAAAATTTTCTTATAACTTCATGTTAATCTACAAATTCTTGCATGTTTCACAATCATAATCATGCAGATTTCTAATTTTGTATTTAAAAATAAATAACAAAGATGTCACAATAAAGTATTTATGATGTTCCAATAACTGTACTAAGTACACACACTCATATAAACTTATTCAATCTTCATATTGTTGATATGAGAATATCATTTGTGTATTCAAAGGAGGAGATTGTGGCTTCCCTAGGACACGCACCTTACCCAGGTTTATACGTCTGTTCAGTTGCTTTGGTAATTTAGGCGGAATTTGAATCCAGTTCCTCCTAGATGGCTCATCATTATGAATGTCATTGTTGTTTGTATTCAATTATGTTGATGGGTCATAACTTACCAGTTTCTTGCTATTAGATATTTAGGTTTTATCAAGATTTTAAATTATGTTTAGTGATATAAGAAATATCTTGGTACATTTAGCATCTGTTTTTTCTCAAATTATTAATTATCTAATGGTATGATCTTTGGGTCAAAGCATATACATAATTTTATGGTTTTTCTAATGAATTGCCACAGTGCTTTTGAAAAGGATTGCACAGATTTAAAAATGCAAAGAGGAGTAAAAAAATAAGAGATCAAAAGGAATAAAGAAGCAAATGAAAAGATGAAGAAGAGTTGCAATTCTCTTTGAAAGAAGCTGAAGACCATAATTGGCACTTGAAATATTTCTTCCTTTCATAAATATATCTTTTTCAAATTATAACATCTATTTAATAGGCACTTTTCCCTTACTAAAATTAGAGGAACGTTCAGACTGAAGCCATCTTAGAAAGATAGGGAATAGCATGAGTGTAAATGGTCCCAAAATAAGACGTTTCTGGAAATGTGTTACCCCTTGGCTAGGTGGAGAAGGGAATGTCCTCGAGAACAGTGCAGGAATAAAAACAGCAGAGCCAGAAGTCTGCCCTGGGAAGCATAAGCCCAGGCATCAAAACAATCGGAATCGAAGCCGAGTCAGGCTCAGCTGGTGGGATAGACCGGCGGTCTGGAAGGCTGGGAGGGCCACGGCCACGAAGCCCGAGACAAGGCCGAACACTTTCTTGTTACTGCTCTTTGAGCAAACACTACAAGCTGCCTGGGGTTCGGTCAGCCTTCCTTACCAGATCATGTCATCTTTAAACACTCTTGCCAAAGTAATTGTAAAGAATAGATGTGTTGGTGTGAGTGTGTATGTGTTTGGACAGAAAGAAAATTTAAAAAGACATTTTTTTTTTTACATTCTCCACTATCAAAGCAAAGCTGTGTTACTTTTTATTGCTACTGCAGTAAACTGCCACACACACAGTGGTGCAAACAGCAGGGGTTTGTCTTGTGATTCAGTAAAGCAGAAGGTTAATATAGGGCTAAATACTGGGCTAAAATCACAGTGGCAGTGAGGCTGTGGTTTTTGTGGTGGCACTAGGGAAGAATTAATTTCCTTACCCTTTCTAGTTTCTAGAAGCCACATACCATAGGTCCTGGAATAACATCATTTCATTCCATCTCGTTTCATTATAACCTTGATGAGGAAAACTAATTGACTCCCAGCCAGGTCACTGTCTGTGTGGGCTTTCTTTGCGCCCTCTGGTTCCCTCCAACATCCCAAAGATGTGCATACAGGGAGAATCTCCGTGTCCACACTGTCCCAGTCTGAGCGAGTGTGATGTCTGTGTGAGTGGCCCCGAGATGGAAGGGCGTCCTGTCCCAGGTGCGCTCCTGTCTCATGCCCTGAGCTATGGGGAGAGGTTCCGGCTTCTCATGTGACCCAGAACTGGAATAAGCAGATTGGAAAAGAATTATCTTTTATAAATTATTTTTTTAATAATTATTTTTTATAAATCTTTCTTAAATATATGTGTAGCTCACATTTATTTCAATGTTTGATATTAGAAGTGTTTTAGGTTATTAGTTAAAAATTTGGTAATGTTTTGTGACCAGAAATATGCTATAGAAACTTAACTCTTGTTTATATCAATTGGCCTAGGGTTAAACTGGTTTCCATACACAATGTTTCTATTAAAGTGGCAGTTTCCAAGAACCTCTTGAAGATTTTAAGTGAGGACTTGATGTGTATTCCTTGTCTTGTGACTTCTCTCCATCTTCAGAGCCAGCTTTGTTTATTGCTCTGGTCATTCTTTGTAGCAACATCTCTGTGTGACTGACTATAGCCAGGAAAATTGCCAGCTTCTACATATTCATGTGATTAGTTTGGGCTTATCTGGTACTCCTGAAGGCTCCATCTCAAAGGCCTTTAATCACATTCAAAAAGCTCCTCTGCCATGTAAGAAAATATATTCACAGTTTCTGGGATGTTGGACAGGGACATTTTGGGGAGAGAGGTGTGGAGGGCTTACTCTGTTTATAATATGGACTTAAAAACTAACAAGGAAATTGTCCAGCTGATAGATTACTCTTAATTTGAGGTTAACATGGTACAGACTGTGATATTAAGTATGTTAGAGATATGTAAAAACCTTTAACGTATGTGAGATCTAAAGTCAGACTTTATGAGCTTGATTCCTGGCTCAGTCTCTCATTAGCTATATGACCTTGTATGAATTATTTTACCTTTATGTTCCTTGGTTTTCTCATTTTTAAAATATAAGTTAAACTAGTGTTTTCCTCAACATATTCTGAATAAATGCAATAGTGCATAACAAGTGTTCAGTATGTGTGAGTTTAAAAATTTTCATAGAACAGATTAAGTTACCATAAGTTAACTGTTAAAAAAAGAGGGAGATGAAAATATAGCCATATATTTTGTTTTTGCTAAATCATTTTGCAAATTTTGAATATTAATATATACCTATTTAATGAAATATTATAGTAAATATAAGTGCATAGCTTTAAAACAGAACAATATTTGGGACACAGAAATCTTAATTACACTAGTAACAGGCTTACAGTTCATAAACGAAGGCAGCTGTTAAACTGCCTTTAGTAATGTAATACTGGGCTTTAATAAACATCCTAGGCCAACTGTCCTCAGCAGGAAAAACTCTTCTTTGAGTTGGAGAGTATGGTTTATTTTGAATTGCTTTATTAATTTAAGGAATGAGTATTTATAAGACATCCACTGTATGTTGGAGAGCTAAAACTGGTGAAATCGTGACTTTGAGAAGAAGGAAGTGGTCGCAGAAAACTTCTTAGCAGGAACTGAAAGCACAAGGACGTGATGTATCTGCTAGTGACACTAGACACAGTGTTCTTAGATGCAGATGGTTGACATCCCCACTAGAGCTTCCATATACGATAAATCCTGATGAAAAGTCCATTCATGACAGACAATGGTGCAATAATCTATAAAAATAGTTTTATTCAGAATAATTCTCCATAGAAAGCATGGGATGAAACCATGAGCTGGAATTACTAGGTATACCCAGGATACAGAAGGGAATAAACAGAATTTCTGCCCCTAAGTTGCAGAGTCAGGAAGAAAAATAAGAAATATTTACATGCACAAATGATAAAAAAATACAAGAGATTTGGCATATGGTCTTTGGAGAAAAATTATAAAAGTGGAAAGATTTGATAGACTTAATATTCAGGGAGGATTTTATTATATGTCATGTCAGGATCTGGGCACTTTTCACATTTGATTTTATTTCATTATCACAAAGTTATTTGAGTTTAGTATTATCCTCACTTGAAAGATAAGAAAACTAGAATGTCAAGAGGTTAAGCAGCATGGCCATGGTCATATGCAAATATGGAGCTCAACTCCAACCCTACATCTGACTCCCTAATTCATGGGTTTTGTAATATACCATGTCGGTGTGGCTTATTGCCACATGTATGTGATTAGGGGTTGTGTGTGTATGTGTATGCATGTGGTGGTAGTGTTACTGAACAGGGCCCAGGGGGCTGTATGGTATACTATTACCGAAAGGATCCCCCACTAGGTTCACTATGCCTGCCGCCAGAGGAAAGATGGTTGTCAATGCCAGATATTTGTGAAAAGGAAAGGAAATGTTTATTTAAAGCTATACAGACTTAGAGTACTGACCTAATGTCTTCATTAAAATATTAAAGTCCTTTAGGATACCCAGAGATGCACACGGTCCTTCCTTCTCCCTCAACCCTAATCTGGGGTACCATATCTCAGGAAAATAAGTAGAAGTCCATGATTCAGGTTCCCATCATCCCCAGCTGTGTTGCTGCCAGGATCTCCAGTTAATCCAAAGCCATGTGGCACCTTCTCATGGCCCACCAGCAAGAGTCCTTTCATCCCTTTTCTTCCAGGCAGTCTCTCCTGCTTCCTAAGCCGCATGGCAAAAGGGAGCACCCCAAAGCCATCTGGTCCTCGCTCTCAACAAAGCTGTGGGGGTCCCTCCCCACTCTGCCAAGGCCTCTGGTCTCTTTTCACATGGCTGCCAAGTCTGGGTTTAAATCCTCGTGCCAACCTTCCTCTGCACCTTCATTTTCAACTACTCCTACAGTTGGTTACACCTGCCAGCATTCCTGTACCCTTCCACCTTTGCTGGGCTGCCATAGTGAATCTGGGAAGGTGTGGCCCCATGGCGTGGAGCCAATCATCTCCAAGCTCTCACACAGGTTCCGTAACCAGGGGGAGTTACCTCACAGTTACATCTTGGGTGGAAGTCACTGCCATCCCCCTGGCTCAAAGCATGGCCACAGCTATTTAACATATCTATGCAACTAGTTAAAGGTTATAGATATGTTAAATGATCATGCCAGAGGTTAGCTGCAAAGCTGTTGCTAAACAAAGTAGTTCTGCATGTTCCTGTTCCATGTATTCCTTCCTCCAACTCACACCCGTTGAAGGGAAGGAGTGAGAACATCCTATACATCTTTCTAATATTTCCTTGACACCTTGAGTTCTGGACCCCATTCCCAATCCCTATTTGGGGTCCCCCTCTGGGCTGCACCCTGTTACAGTAACAGCAAGAAAAGTTCAAGGAAAAAAATGACATTTAAGTTAATCTTTCTGGTTATTCAGATGACTGGTGTGTCTTCAATCAAGGTTCGAAGGCAAGACAGACAAGAGAGTGTTTGAGAATTTTGAGTTTGTTTTCTTTGATAAAAAAAGAGCTTTTCCCCCAAAGCAAAAGAAAACCCTGCTCTCCTGCTTCTCCAGTGGCTTTAGGCAACTGGAGTGAATATTCTGTGAAACTTTTCATTGAGATGCATCCTGCATTGATGCCTGAAGGAATTTTGAGTGTAGTCATTAAGTAAAAAAAGAAGGCTAAGAACTCTGGATATTAACTTTTTTTTTTTTAATTTATACATTCTTTCTAGAAAGCAATTTTTTTTAAATTTTATTTATTTATTTTTTAGAGAGGGAAGGGAGAGGGAGAGAGAGAGAGAGAAACATCAGTGTGCGGTTGCTGGGGGCCACGGCCTGCAACCTAGGCATGTGCCCTGACTGGGAATCGAACCTGAGATGCTTTGGTTCGCAGCCCGCGCTCAATCCACTGAGCTACACCAGCCAGGGCTGGATATTAACTTTTTATAAAAACATTTCAAATACATATGGAAAAATTATTTCTATTATGTAGTGTGAGCAGTCTTAAATTGAATGCTACTCTACATTTTGGCCAATAAGTTAACAAACTGGTGTTCAGGTTGTATCTACAACTGAGGTGGTGGCCACTGGGAGACACAGGGTATGATGCAAGAAACTTCAAAACAGATTCAAACTGGTGAAAACAGTGACCCTGAGAAGAAAGAGGGGCTAACAGAAAAATTCTCTTAAAATATAAAGTTAGTACGTTCCATGACATACTATGAATAAGAACAAAGCATTTATAATAGTGCATAACAAAGGCTCCGTAAGGGTGAGTTAATGCATTTTCATAGAACAGGTTGTTACCATAAGTTACCTCTGTTAAAAAAAGAGGGGGCTGGAAATATAACCATGTGTAAGTGACAAAGAGGAAGAATCAAAATTAATATTCAAGTTTTAAAGTCTGATACTATATATTTCCCTTAACTAGTCAAATAACTCGTGTAAGTGCTGAAAATTATCTGTTGATCACAGAAATTATTAATTGATTCCTTTTTGTTTCTCTTTATTTTTTTCTGTCTTGAGGACAACTTTTTAAAGATTTTCCCTATGCTTGTAAGTGTGTGCCTCTAACAATACCCGATACTTCTTTTTAGTTATGCTCCTTAGTTATAGCAACAATGCAAATTAGATTTAAGTTACTGAGACCTATTGAGAATGAGATATCTGATATCTTGCTAGGAACCAGAATATAAGGATTAAGACTCCAACATGCATTTCACTGAGGAAATGAACAATTAGTGGAGGTTGCAGGAAAACAAACAATAACTATGGAATTGTGCTGAAAATACAATGGCCTCAGAGTAATATTTTAAACACACTTTCATAAATAAGATCATAATACAGAAAAAGTAATGAATTATTCATAGTCTACTACCTGATTTCTTCAGGTTAACCTAATTCCTTCTACAATAATTATAATAGTTACCTTTTTATCTATTCATGTTAGGCATAATTCATAGCACTATTATTATATAATTGCTAGTTCTCATATAAAGGTTGAAAGTGCATTTTTATCTTAACTTTATTAAGGAAGAAATTGGAAGAACAGAAACCTGCCCAAAAGGTATAAACTAGTAAAATGTAGGACTAGGACTTTTAATTCACACCTGCTGCTGTACATACCTCACTGCTTCCAGACTTGAATACACATCTTTCTCTACTTATTACAACTATCCTTGTTATTACTAGCAGAGTATTTAGTGTCCCTAAATACTTCATATATATTAACCCATGTCACCCCCATTAATAGGTAAGAAAACTAAACCTGAGAACAATTTTTAAAAATTGCACAAGATAACAGAGTTCACCTGAGTGGAGGCAGGATTTTAACTTCAGCAGTATGACTCTAAAATTTAGGGAGTTTGTCTCAAAAGGAATTGTCACCATTACAGTGCACGATGAATTCTGGAATTCTGTAGGTCCAGAGAGACACCAGTCTGTGAGGTCAGTTACAGCATCAACCTTCACCCTGATGGAAACCTAGAGGCTTATTGATAAAGTATGACACTGAAAATGTGATATCTGATCATCAGTTAGCATCACCCCATCATGTATTGACTCTCAAACTGCTGTTTCAGGTCTAGTGATTCTTCGGTAGTGAAATAAGCCAAATGTTGGTGAGAAAACTGGGCTCTGGTAGTTTTCAAAAGTGTAATAAAGCACTGCTGATGGTATAAAGGTTGCTTTTCCTGGGAATATAACCCGTTCTGTAGATTACATTCGGAATTATGAGATTTGATGAAAAGAGATGGAGTGGAGAGTGCAGGAAAGATAACAAAGAGAAAAGAGAATGTCTCAGAATGGTTAATCCTACCAAAATAGACCGCATTCAGGACAATCTGCTTAAGGAGAATGTGAAAACGGATGAGGTGAAGTTGAGAATGAGCAGAAAAAAAGAGAAAAGCAGAGGAAGAGTATTAGGAGTTTGGGTGGTTTTTTGAATTTCATTGAACAAAAGAGACCAAAGCATGTTTGAATCCTGCCCTTCCGATTACTTCTGTGTTGTGCCTGGTACACTTTACTATCCATGGGCCAGGTATTCTGTGAGAAGAAAATACAAGAACCAGTATACACAGAAGGGACAAAGTGGTGTTGGCACCTGGGCCAGTGTCTTACCCCAAGCTGGGGCTCTCTGGTAAAAGTAGGTTAGTGCATGGGATTCAAGCAATAGGCCAACTGTTCACTTATTGAACCATTAACTGTTAGTAAAGAATGACTCCAAATCTTGGGCAGCTACTGCTCTGGCTCTGTCAGAGGGGAAAAAAAAAAAAAAACAAGGAGGAAAGAGACATAACAAAGAAGACAGTAACGTGCTTTAAGGGTCCAGCCACCAACATGGAATTAAAAACATGGAAGTGAGAGCAGGGAGCATGGGATGAGGTCCTGCACCCACTTCCCTCCCAGGCTCACAAAAGAGCAGTGAGAGAACAAGGTACGAAGGGGCCTGCAGGCTGTTCAGGGGTGCCTGATGTGATGTGGCTTTGTTGAGTCTCTAGGAGTCATAAAACTCAGCCTATAGTTGTACTCGGGGTTAAGCTTTATTATACGGCAAAAAAAAAAAAAAAAAAGCAAAATCAGCAAAAGGAAGAGGAACATGGGGTGAAGTCCAGAGGAAACCAGACCCAAGCTTCGAAGAGTCTTCTTCCAGCAAAGTTATATAAGATGCACATACTTCCTCCAGCAATGGCCTGACAGTCTTTGTGAAATGTGGTCTACAAGAGAAGCTCATTAGAGACTCGGTGTCCGAGGTTGTTACTGGGGGTTGGTCACATTGGTCAGGTAGGCACCTCTGATTAGCACTTGTCAAAGTTCAAGATTCCCAGAAGAAAAGCAGTACTCTGTATAAAACCTTGTTGTTTGCATAAAAGTTCAGTCACTCTGAGCCGGTTAGGGTGGTGGGAAGCCTCCTGAAATCTGAAGTTCCCAAGTGCCAGTTAATGGCCAGCCTCGCAAGCAGCCCTAATGCCAACAGCAGTCTGAGGTTCAGCACAGTAACTTCTCCTCTAAACACATGTATATCCTCAATCTTGCACATACAATAAGCACATCTGCTAATACATTTGGGCTGATTTGCTACTAATAAACAAGTATTATACCCTATCTAATCAAATTAAAAGTATTCTTAAGGTGGAAGAAGGAAAGGGATGAGAAGAGAAGCAGGCCAAGATGGAGAAGCATCTCCCCTACAGAGAACCTACTCCAAGTTAGTTTGAAACCAGTAGTAAGTGAGGAACAACTAAAACTACAGGAAATAAAAGGCACAGAGTCTTCCCTTGCAGTCACCATTCCAAGGACAGTCAAGCCTTGCAATTCATGGATTCCTTATTTGCAAATCAGCTACTAATTTTTTTGTAATCCCCCAAATCAATACTTGCTGAACGTTCAGCCATGTGCAGACACTCACAGAGCAATGAGAAACTTGTATCGCGCGAGGCCCACGTTCCCAGCAGATGTCAAAAAAGGAGTAGCTCTGCCTTGCTGTTTCAGCTCATACTATACTCAAATATTCTTTTTGAATATTTGATATTCAAATATCAAATATTTGAAAATTTGATATTCTATCTAGTACCACATTTTTTGCATGTTTGTGCTTTTTGTTGGGGGTTTCGCTGTTTAAAATGGCCCCCCAGTATAAGAAGGCTGTGATTTGCCTTATAGAAAACACATGTGTATTAAATGAGCTTTAACAGAAATAGATCAGAGATTCACAAGAACATAATTGGGAGCAATGGCTTAGTATTTACTAATTCAGTGCATGTGTGGCATGTTTATAGAACAAAACCACCGAAAAAAGACTCAACTGTTATGTGTGATGAACAGCTACAGTGACCTGTATGTAGGACTGGGTACCTGGATGACTCCCCTACTCCCCTAAGCTCTGAGACAAAGGAAAACTCAACCAAAGGTAGTAGGTTAAATCAGGGACTGAAGTCAGGGAAACAGAAGCAGAGCCTCTGTCAATCCAAAGACCCAAACAAATAGGCTATGCTAAGTATAGCACAGGACCTGGGGGCTCTCAGGTCTATAGCTGGGCTAGAAAACAACAGGAAAATAACAAAACAAAACAAAACCATGCCTGAGAGTCCTGATAAAGCTTCCAGGTTGTAGCTGTTTTACTAATCACACAGTATGTCTTCAGAGAATGTGCCTCCCCGCCGCCTGCTGATCCAACTCGGAGCACTCTCCAAGTTACAAACAAGCAGAGTTAAAGGATAGGGGCAATGACTACCAAAAAAAAAAGTATACACAGTTGTAACACATTACTACACATGTTGTTTCCATCTGCTTTGGAAAACCACATTCACTACTCCCCCGCTCCCCGCCCTAAAGTATCCCATCAGAGACTCAAAATAAGTAATTAACTGCTTCTCACCACCACCATAAAAGAAACAAGACAGAAACCAGCTATTTTAAAAACTTGAAATCTGAATTTGTTTACTAATCAAAACTTTCAACAAAATCTTTTGTCAAAACAAATCTGAAATTGAATTTTAGAAATCACCTTGTCAAAATGCATGTAAGATGGCTTTGAAAAATCTGTCACAATTAACAGCACTCCAGGTCAAAAAGTATTTGTGGAGCAATACCTTGGGTCTATATTTAAAATCCAAAACCAAGTTTTGGATGTTTGTTTGCATCTCCCAGTTTTAATACAATTATCGGCAAGCTACAAAGAAGACCTCAGCAACAGAAACTACTTACAAGGACTTCTTGTAGATTTTATTGCCTAATAAAATGTCTGATGGGAAAATTTTACTGTCACACATTTTCATATCTGCGCTGTGGCAAACACATTCTTGACAGCAGGGTAATCAATATGAATAAGGGAAGGCATTTTAGAGGAACTTTTAATCTTCAGATTGAGATTTGCATCTGTGTCCTTGATTTGTGCATTCCCCACAAACTTTTTCTCCTAATTATCTTTTGTTGTCTTCCCTCACTGACTACTGTGCATGAGTATCTTTACAACACTAATGTTATTAAAGCATGTACGCATGACCCCACTGTAACATAAAACAAATAATGCACATAGGAAATAAACGCAAGCACGTGTAACTGCTAATCTTGCCTTTTAAATGCATTTGAACTTGACCTATTAAAATGCCCATTACAGAATGCCTGACAGCTTTGCAAAATACAGGAGGCAAGACACCATCTCAGGAAAGCAGGTTCTTTGACAATAAATCACTTGAAGGACTGCAATGTGGTAGGAATTGATGGAGAATGATGCCCAACCGCATAGTGAAGAAACTTCTTGAACCCTATAAACAAGTCGCCACTTCTAAAAGCTCTGTAAATCAGAGTACAGTGGCATCTGATCTGACCCATGAAAGATTTTTAGATTAGAGAAAAACAATAAATAATAATAATTTAATATAAAGAACATAGATTTGGAAACACAGTAGTATGTCTTTCACTCTGAAGCAACTATCTTTTCATCCTGCTGATGCAAGAAGGCTTTTTGATTTCGTATACCTTCATAAACATATCTTAGGACCTAAAAGTGACCACAGTCATGTACACTGAAGCATTTTTACTCATCCTGTCCACTGTCAAATTATAGGTTCCCAGCCAACACAGAACACACAAAATGAAATGATCTTAGAGAAAAAGCTGCTCCACACTTTTCTGATGGGGAAATCACACAGCTACTTTTCAGGTGTGACCTTAGAAACACAGGTCTCTAAGTTAATATATGGCAAACCGCTCAAGTCCTATCTATGTAAACGTCAGACAAACTGCGAGTTACTGCGTGACTATTCTTTATGTTGCATAATTCATAGATTTCGAAAAAGGGAGATGGGGATACATTGAAAAAATAAACAAATTCCTTTAAGCAGGAGTTGCTATATGCATATAAATATTACCAGATATTCAATGTTTAGGTAAAACTGAAACCTTCAATGATCAAGTATAAAAACTCAACATTTGAGCTTCATAATGAACATATTGTATTTTATTAATTTTCTGTGCAGAAAATATGTATAATTCGACATCTTACAATTGTATAATTGTAAGATAATTAAAATATTTTAATATTTTAATGGACACAATTATAAAATTTGACAATACCAAAGAAAAAAGAAAAAAATAAAACCAAAATCCCATATTCAGCGTATTAAATTTGGCAATTAGAATTCTATAATTTTAATTGTAAATCCTGTTAAAATGAAAGTTACGAATGTGTTGATATGCTTGGGATTAGACCACTTTCAAAATTTTTTTAGTAACATTTTTAAGAATACTTAATATCTTCACATGAAAGACTAGTGTGATCATTTGGTTTTTCATTAGAATAAAAATAATACAAATTCGTTCTCAAAATCCTGGAGAAAATTCTTGATTATTACTGCCAAAGATGCATAATTAGTTTATAGCAAAAGAAACTTGCATCATATTTGTCTAATCTTTGTTTCACTTTTAAACACTATCCATGTTCCAAAAATAATGGTTTTCTACAAACATACTCTGACTTCACAGCAGTAGAACTACATATAAAAACAAATGTACTTTTTCTAACTCTCTACAAGCACGGGTCTGAGTCAGCACCTCTTCAGCACTGTACGCACTCACAGTTCCGTGAGCCAGATGAGACTCAAATGCCACATCTGGATCCCTGAGCACCTCACGTTTCGAGGACTATACTTCTTCCAGTGGCAAAGCCGCCACAGTTGAATGCTCATTATGAAAGCTGGAGAGTGTCATTACACATTATTGCAGAATGTCATTTTCATTCTGGCAATTTTTCTTCCAACCCACCATAAACCCACTTTCTCTTTGTCTCTCTCTCTTGTTCTCCTACACATACAAACATGATTTAAACATAAATATCTAAAAATAATGTGAATTTTGATGAAAATACAAAATGTAAAGTATCTTTGGCAAGAGTAATAAAAAGATACATTTGGTTCCACCTAGAAAATAAATAGCTACAATGCAGTGCTCTTGTCTTTTCTAGAATTATTTCTAGTTCTACAACACAGGCCTTAGTTTTTAACTCAGTAGGATGTCTCATAAACAGCTGCTTTTCACTCCATCAAATCTAAAATAAGCAGGGTAAGTTATAGTGCCTTCCAGCAATCCCTAGCTCGATTGTCATAGATCAATACCACTATTTCCAGCCACCTTGGGCCTGACCAAAATTAGTTTAAGAGGCATTCAGGAGGCAGTTATACTGGACAAAACAGGTAATGTTGTTTATCAAAATCTCAGAACAGATTAGTGCTGTTGATTTGTTTGTGGGTACTCCTCTACTTGCCCAGAAAACACAATTAAACACTAACTCTTTTGGTTACAATGGACTGTGGCTTAAATGCCTTTGTTTTTACTTTTTCAGAAATGTTTTATGGTGTTTGCAAACACCTACCTAAGAAGATTTTCCCAGGAAATTTTTCTTTCTTTATCCCTCTTTTCCCCCTCTACCCACATTCTTGGCCCACTACATCCATGTAAGTTGGGTGGAGGTCGATCACATTTCCATTTTTATGTGTGTGGTCTAATGCTCTGCAGGGGTAAAGGCTGCAAATCTGATTTCTAACCCGGGATCCTGTTCTCTCCACACACTGGGGGCAGCTGGGCGAGACAATGAGACTTGCACAAATGCCAGCAACTGTTCCCACTTTTCAAAGGGATTTCTACTTTTCCCAACTCTAAATTTTAATCAAATTTTGTGGAACAGAGAAGAAAATAAAGGCAGTTTCCTGCTCTAGCCATTTGGTAAGCAGAAGATTGTCACTTTTAAGTAAACACGTAATTACACCTGGTGAGCACCCAGTTATGTGGTTAAAGATGCCAGGTTGACTCAAGAGCTGATATTCCCTGAACCAGAGAGTCCCTGGGAGTCTGCAGAGTAAACCGTGCAGCACACCTACCATTCAGGTCACATTCCAGCATATGTGGGGTAAGGTATTTTACATTCTTTTAGGGTTCAGCTGGAGACAAAAAACCTGGAAGATTTAACTGCTTTCTCCCTAGCCAATGTGTTGGCTGCCATATATTTTTTAGTAGGCAAGCAAGGCTCCCATTTGATGCATTGGAGACTTCTCACCACTAAAACAAAAGATATGATCATCCTAAATTGATAACTAGGCTCAAATGAATGTGCGGATACAGGTGAGCAGATACCCTGTTAGGATACAACCAAGGGTACCTGTTTCTCAGTGTCTGCATTGTTAAGAAGGTTTCATTCCCTGAGTGGAAGGATCCGAGCTGAAAAACATGTCCTTGCAATGACAAAATGTTAATGGGTGGTGTGTGTGGCTGAATCAGTGCGTGGCGGCCTCCCCTTCTTTACTGCTACATATATCAGAGCATTTACGGAACACTGGTTCTCATCCAAAGGTCCGTTGTCTCTGGGTCAACCAGAAGCTCATCCAAGCACTAATTCTCAAAGATTATCATTCTGACCAAAGCTCCTGCTATAATTCTGGTGGCAAAGAAAATAGGAGAGGCTCTCTAAAAACAAACCAAACCCCATACTGTTTTACATTTCCCCAAACCAAGTAATAGCCAATTTTGCCACACATTTGAGCATCTATTAAGGTTTGAAAAGAAAAGCATTATCATGTCCTGATGTATTAAGTCATTTTTCTTTCTTTGACTTCCCTTTTTTCTCTTAGTTTTGCTCCCTTGATGCAGGCATTCCTTACCCTTACTAATTCTTAAATTGTAGTTTACCTCTCTGTGTTAAGATTACTAGTGATTTTGCTACAATGTAACTTTTAAGTAAACATGTAATAAAAGAAGAAATAAATTTTTTCATAAAAGAAGAAATCTATTTCTAGATTCTGTATGCAAAAATGTAAAATTTTGTATGAGGAAAAATAAAAATTCTGTGTATATACATTAAAAATTATTAGTCTATTCTAAAGCAACATTAATTAATTCGCTACTAATTTCATCATCATTCACATGGCCTTTTTTTCTCTCTTAAGGGACCCTTCTTTGCTAAGTATCAGAATTCTGCTGTTTCTTTTCATTGGAAAACTAGCTAGCTAGCTTTTGCAACTCTGTTTTTCGAGAACAGCAGAATGGAATAGAGTAGCTGGGGTCATGAAGGGGAGATTTAGACAGAGGGAGACAGTAGTTCTCATTGTCTATAGTGGTTGAAGTAAATGTAGGTCTCATTATGCTTGATTCCACTTATTTCCTGTCTCACTAGTTTACAAAAAGAAGACTCTTCTCCTGAACAAGAGGCCTGTTATAGTCATGTAACTAAGAAACAACAGTCATTTGTTTAAATATCAACAGATCCCTCAGTTGTTAGAAAGCTGATGAAGTTATGACTTTGGTCTATCAAGCTAAATTTAAAATTACAATATTAGTATTTCCTAGAAACTATGTATTATTACAAATTTCGAATACAGAGTCCTAGAGAACAAAATCTCTTTAGCACAATTGTCATGTTTTTAAACTGATACAAGAAAATGGATTTTAATAGGGAAAATAAGTGACTAACAAATTTAGAATCAGGAGATACACGTATAGAGAAGAAGAGTGTGATTTTCTGCTATGAACCTAGAATTAACATTCAGTACCTCCTTTCCACCTAGCACTAGAGTTTATAGAGATCATCACTAGATGTGTCTTATTACATGTATATTTCATGGGGAAGTGGAAGAGCTTTCAGTAGCAAAGGTTAGGAAAGCTGAGCTCTTTTTTACTCTGTGACAAACTCAGTGGATGAATTGAAGCAAGTTACCATCTTCCTGTGGACCTTAGTGTCCTCAACTGCAAAGTAACAGTACTCCTAACTTTAGCATTTCATGCTTCTCTCACATAACTGGGTATGAGAGTGTTCTCAATCATGAGAAGCAGGTGAAAATGTATCTCATTGGTTTGGTTAGAAAACTCGCTGTTCAGCTGAGTTAACCATCTGTATGGGAAAACAATTATCTAAATTATTTTCTCTCTAACATGAGGAATATCCTTTAACACCAGCATCGTCTATTGATGACAGTGGCTAGTCTTTTGCCTCTAGCAAGCCTCTTTAACAATGCCTTATAATTTAAATCAAGTACCTGTTGTGACGGCTCCAAATAAACACTGATTTGGGGGTATGGTACAAATAGCGTGGATATATGGAGTAGATCAATTCAGACTATGCTTTTGTGTAGCTTTATTTCTTTATTTTAAGAGCCTATACTATCAAAATCACCCAACTGGAATTTAAAGTCATGGCATGAAAAACCACCAATCATGTCATTTTTAAACCAAAAGAAAAATCTCACAAAAACTAAGGTCCAAATTTATGTGTGTGGGGTGTGTGTGTGTGTGTATGAAATTATTTTTTTATTATTACTGGAATGTAAAATCACAGCCTTGCTTTGCATACAGCAAGAGACCCAAGAAGATTAAAAATGGATGAGTCTATCAGATTTTTTGGGTGGATACAAAAAGAATTTCCTTTCCTTTGTCCACTGAGTTAATTTCTTAGTATTATCTAAAAATTGATAGTTTATTCCAAAAATAAAAGAAAAGAAAGGTAGAGTTTAAAAAATACTTATGATAATGATAATTTTGTTCAGAGGTTCTTAAAACAGGGGCCCAAATCTCAATTTTGAGATTGTTTGTGGAACCCCAAGACTGTCTGTATATTTTGTATATATGCCATAATATTTCTTTTTAGTCATGTCCTCAAAAAGATACATTTCCTAAAAATGACTAATTGAGCACTGATATCATCCAAATGAGAAGTCCCACAGTGAGAAGCAATTTGCCATTGTCACATCCTTAACCAGTGACACTGACAACCCCGGAACACAAACCCCCAGGGCTGTTCACGCCAGTACGCACTCACATAAATGTTTCTACAACGTGCATTATCTGGTAAAGAAACTCTGCCTGCTTTATTTTTTGTGAAGGGAAAGTAAACTTACAGAGATTTAGAGGACAGCATTTCAATTCTAACATTTATTGCCACTAAAATTAGTGTTTTAAGATCTGTGTGACAAGAATTAGCTAGACAGAAAGGATCATTCAAAACAAAACAAAGCTTTCATATACATGCACATGAAGCCCTAGATATCTACAGAAGCAAAAATTACCTATGTTGACACAATGTTTGAACATCAAATGGAATTTAAGATAGGCAAAGTGGCTCATCTATAATAGCAGACCTACTTACTTGGAAAGATTACTCTTCTTCTGAAAAATCTTCCCTTGGTTTACTGAAATTAGCTGTATTAACATAATCACTTAAATAAATTATCATCTAAAGAGTCAGTATTGCACGTCGAGCCTTTACTAAGTTTCTTTTTAGTAGTTCTTCCTGTTATGTGTTTATATGAAAACTATTTTGAATTTAGAAAGTGTTACCAAGATGTGCTGTTTATTAAATATGAGCTAAATCTTCAGGAACATTGCACATTTCCCATGTCTTTTTCTGATTAGCCTTCCTGAGAAGGGAGAAGAAAGAATTCCAAAGAGAGAAAAAAATATTTATAAGTAATATATTTACGGGCATTCAATGCTGGATGCTGTAACAAGCTTGATTGCTATTGGTAAATCCCTTCAAAAGATGACAGTGGCATCTAATATGGTATCATGAAAATTTAAACAAAGGCAATGACACCGATCTTGCTACTGATTTTGACAATGTGAAAGCCACTGGTAGACGTCTACAAAACAAAATCACTAAGCTGAAAAAAATGCCTTAATTCTTAAGGTAATAAAGTGAATTATTTTTTTCCTGTGAGCCAAGACTATAATGGCCAGGGAACATGAACCGATAGGTTAACATAGAGAAATGCCAACAATGACTTTAAACTCAGTAATTCTATCCTGAGAACCCAAACACAAGGTAGTGCAGCAATAATATGCTTGACTCTGAACTTAGAAATGAGTAAGTAATGAAGTACTTCATCTTGTGTAGGAAGTAAAATACAGATTTTCTGTTAGATGTGTGAGTATACTTTCAATGTCTCCAACATCTTCTGTCTGAGTGACCACAGACAGACAATGAGCTTTGGTCTCAAAGTGCAAATTAAACTAAGTACCTTAAAGAAGCTAAAAACTAGGACAAACTATGCTAGATAGAAAAGTAAATAAAAATAATAGAGATCACAATGCTGAAAAGGGAAAAAACTTATTAGTCTATATATTCCTTTATAATTTACAGTAATAATAATTCTTCATTACTATGCAACAGTAATTGATTAAATAAATTGAGGGTGAAAATGACTGATTAAATCATTGTGCTTAATGCCAAGGGAGGAAAGACTTCCCTAGACAGAAGGGGGGAAAATAGAGAAATATATAAAAATAGATACTATATCAACAACTATAAAAGATTCATTCAATGTGAAGTCTACAGACATCAAATAGAGGTATTAGCATCAGTAGTGAGCAAGATTAGATATTGACACAAAGTACCCGTATCAATAGAGTCCTGTGCTGTATCTTCAAACATCTAGTATATTTGCCTGGAGCTTTTCTAAATCAACTCTGTTTATACTCATGTAGAAAATGTAACCTTGGTTTCAATGAATTTTTAATTTTGTTCAATCTTGCATTTGTTCAACCAAAAACAATTTAAAGAGAACCAAGGCTATCAGCCTCACAGTGAGCAAGTGTAGCCCCCACTGGGGAGCTCCTGAATCTGCCATAAAAATCAACAGTGCACATCTAATGGTTTTAATTCTAGCGCTGTAAAGTGAATAATCACATCAAAGGGCCGCTTTGGTTTCCAGATCAAACATGTAATGTGACCTGTCATCTGGCCACTTCTCTGAATTTCTACTTTAAATAATCATAAATAAGGAAGTCTTGCTACTCTTTGGAATGACATGGCTGTTTGAACTTCAAAGTCTTAGAAATTGCACACAGTCCTTCTTTAGAGTCCTGGTTTATGGCGAAAATTCTCAGCTGAAAGATTCTTTATTGTATTCAAATCTTGTCCCATATGAGTTGCTTTGGTTACTCAGTTTATGAAGAGTCTTAGAAATTGATCTGGGTCCACAGCAAAAAACACCAACTGTTTTCCTGGGAAGGGAAAGGAAGAAAATGGAAAATCAGGTGGAAAATTTGGCAGAACATGACAAGAAGTATGCTTTATGAGCATGTGTAAGGTACTTAAGAAAGTTAATTTCTTGCTATTAAGATAATTTAAAATAATTTTGGCCTATTAAAAATAATTGTTCAATTTTTTCCAAATGTAAATGATCACCCAGAAGATAATTTATTCACCTCATCCTTTTCATACTAGAATTCAGGATAATTCAAAGAATATAACTATGCGCACATATTTGCTTATTACCAAAGAGTGAACAGTCTGCCTTAGCCTTTTCATTACATGACATTAGTGACCCAGAGACTAGACCCAGAGCAGCAGCTGACAGACGTCTGTCCACACTGGATCTCGTCAATATTCTCTTATCACTGTTTTACAAACACTTGCCCCTGAAGAGGCCATGAATTTGCATGAGTCATGATGAACATGAGAAGAGAAAGAGAAGCTATTACCAACTTGAAAGCATAATTTTAAGTGACTAATTTATATCCACATTGAAATAAAAAGCTTATTAATTTGGATACATGTTCTTTTCCATTTATGCACGGCAATAATTGTAACAAACACCAAGCAGGTTTTATTATTTGCTAACATAAAATTTTAGTAGATAAATTATACATATAGACTAAATAAATCCCAGAAAATGACAAATATTTTATAATAATCTTCCTCCAAGCTTGTTGATTTGTTGGAATTCTTCCTAGGATATCAAAATGATGAACAATCCATAGATCTTAGACAAATTACAGTTTTGTCCCCACTGTCTGAAAATAATTGGTGCTGAAAAAAAATAGTAAATCCATTTAATTTATAACAAATACTGAAAAAGGGTTTTATTAAAACATTTTATCTTGAAAAATAAATCAAAGAATTATGAAAATAAAACTTTCCTTGGCAGTTATGATTGAGTAATGAGGACTAGGCTTACCCTCTGGCATTAAAAATCTAGAAAAATATACCTAAAACAAGTATTTTCAGACACTGGACAGTAGGCAGAAGAGAAGAGTGATCCCTAAGAAAGAGGAAAAACAAGGTGAGTAGGCAAATGTTTCTGCTTATTGCCTGGAGACAAGCTACTGGCTGCCACACTGACTAGTGGACTCACTGAGTTGAAGAGACAACAAATAAAATTTTTAGAGGCCAAAGCAGCTAGAATTTGCAGAGAAAAATACAGTAGGGGAGAGACATCTACAGAAAGAAGCTCTGGAGAGCTAGAGAGCAGTGACCCTAAGTCTAGGGCTGAGTACTGATTTGCTCATGTGAGAAGAAAGTCACATGAATCTCAGTAAGGAACTATCAGGGAGCAATAAGTCAAACGAAGTGCAGAGCTTACACAAGGTTGTGAATAATTGATATTCCCACGAGCCAGAATGATAAGATTGATATATAATCCATGGGCAATGGGTAGTGTTTCAGAAAGGTACCACCTTATTTGCAAAAGGTAGAGTGGATACTGGTAAAATCAGTCTGAGACTGAAGGCTGCTTTAGACCTGTACCAACAAAGCTTAAAGCAGATCTTAAAAAAATCCAACTAAATCTAAGTAACAAAACAGGCCAGAAACACATCCAACAATATTGAAAAGAATAAATCAAAATTTGTCATTTTACATTTAAACTTCATAATGTACAGAATTCAATAAAAAATTACCAGGAATGTATAAAGCAAGAAACTATGAACTATAACTAGGAGTGTTATGGGCTGAATTGTATCCACACACCTCCAGCCCCACAATTCATAGGTTGAATCTCTAACCCCCTGTACCTCAGAATGTAGTTGTAATTGGAGATAGAACCTTTATCCGTGCAATTAAGTTAAAACAAGGCTGTCCAAGCTGACTAGTGTCTTTGTAAGAAGAGGAAATGTGGATATACAAACAGACATGAGAGGCGCACATGCACAGAAAAAAGACCATATAAAGAGGCAATAAGAGGGTGGTTATCCGAAAGCTGAGGAGGGAGGTCTCAGGGGAAATCAACCCTGCTGGCATCTTGATCTTAGACTCCCAGCCTCCAGAACATGAGAAAATACATTCCTACCATTTAATCCACTCAGCCTGTGGGATACTGTTATAGAAGTCCAAGCAAACTAATAAAAGGAGGAAGACCAGTCAATAGAAAAAGGCCCATAATGATAGAAATGATAGAATTATCAGACATGGTCATTGAAACAATGAGAAACATGCTTCAGATGTTCCAAGATAAGCATCCACATGATGAAAAGAGAAAGATTTGTAAAGGTTTACATAGAAATTCTAATGATTAAATACAATATTTAAAATGAGAAATATACTGTGAGTTAACAGAAGATTAGGTAATGAAGAAGAAAACATAAGTAAATAAATATGAAGACAGCACTAGAACCTATCAAAATGAAAGTACGCAGAGAAAATTAAAAAAACAACCACAAAATAAAAAAATAAAGCCCCAGCGACCTATGGGACAATATCAACCAGTCTAAAATATATGTAATGGTATTCCCAACAATGACAGATGAGAGAAGGGGAAAAAAAACATTTAAGAAATAATTGACAAAATTTTCCCCCAAATTTAATGAAAATAAACACATGCATCCAAGACCCTACTGAACTCCAAGGATAATACACACAAAGAAAACCATATAAGGCAACTTACAATAAGACTCTCAAAGCCAGTGACAAAGAGAAAGAAATAAAAGCAGCCAGAGGGGAAAAAGTTACATTACAAAAAATTAGCCTAAGATGAAAGATAGACATGTCACAGCTATGCCACTCAGAAGGTAATGAAGTGGTATCTCCAAAGTGCTGAAAAACAAAAGGAATTATCACCTATTCTATACCAAGCAGTCTTTTAAAAAAATTGAATTTGAAGGTGTTTGCATTCTATTTTTGGTGGACAAAACACATAGCATACATTTATTTAGCACAACCTTGTGGAGTACACAGGGCAAGGTGGGGAAGAAATCTTTTCTCCTCCCTGTCCACATCTGAGGACTGACTCATCAGCTGCTCTGCTGTCTTTGTCTCTGTATTGGTTGTATACCACGTTTAACATTTATTAATTTTCTCCTTCAGTGGAGGAAGCAATTCTCCATGTTCTTTCTGTTCCTTACCAATGCCCAGCCATTCAACAAGCTCCCCTATCACGTACAGCTGAGGGTAACTTGGCCTGGCAATTGGGGTATGTTTTCAATCCTTGTTGAACTTCTTTATCCTCCAATATATCAAATGTCTCATTTTCAACACCAGTACTATTCAGTATTTCCAGAATTTGTTTGCTGAATCCATATTTAGCTTCCCGTTTGTTTCCTTTCATAAAGAGCATTACAGAAGCTTTATCTGTCAGTACTTTGAGACTTTCCTCTAATTTGGGAACTGTGTGGCAAATTGCATCTAGTACTCCAGAGGCTTCCAGCTCCTTCACTATGTCAAGTGAAGTCCCGTGAGCTGCCAGAAACATAGAACTGCAGATAGGTGGGCCATCGGGATAGGTTCTGAGGCCCTGACAAACTTCTTCATCGGAGAAGATATTAAAATTGCTAAACTGAAAATTCTGTTTGTCAAAAATTTCTACCACCTGCTTGCTGAAGCCAAGCGAGGCTCCTGCAGAGTCCCTTTCCTAAGTAAACATCATGCAGGGGCAGCATGAGTGAATTTTGTTTAGTGAAGATTGAGGTCTTCTTTGGAGTGCCCATTACCACTGCATGGGAAGAAGCCCACGGATGCTGAAATTTTTTGGTCAACTCTGGGGCATGTGCACATATAAAGGTCAATTTTTTGAGAATTCTTGAAAAACAGAAAGGTGGGAACAGAAATAATTTCATATTTTTCACATATTTCAGGAAGACCTTCAGCTTCCAACTTCACAAGTTAAACTTGGAGTGTTCTTTAGCTGACTGTGCCATCATGTCATTCATTGACTCACACTGTGGAGCCCGTGGTACTCGAAAATGGACCATGAGGGGCACTTGGTTCTGAGGCACAGCAGTTCCTCCAACTGCTGGGGCTGAGCCAACCTCCACCACCACCACTGCCGCCACCCCCCACTCTCGCGCAGCCCAGACAGCTCTATATAGCCAAGCAAAATCTACATCAAAGAAAAATAACTTTCCAAAGTGAAGATGGAATACAAACGTTTTGAACAAAAGGTGAGAGAATTCATTGCCAACAAACCTGTACCATAAAATACATTAAAGAAAGTTCTTCAGAAAGAAGGAAATCAGATGGAAATTTGAATCTACCCTGAAAGAATAAAAAGGATCAAAATAGTGAATCTGTAAATAAATAGTAAGGTATATTTTGTCTCATTTTTATCTCTTAAAAAATAATTTATGCTTAAAACATTGGCCCTGGCTGGTGTAGCTCAGTGGATTGAGCACAGGCCTGTGAACCAAAGCATCACCAGTTTGATTCCCAGTCAGGGCACATGCCCGGGTTGCAGGCCATGGCCCCAGTATGGGGTGTGCTAGAGGCAACCACACACTGATGTTTCACTCCCTTTCTTTCTCCCTCCCTTCCCCATCCCTCTAAAATAAATAAATAAAATCTTTAAAAACTAATTTATGCTTAAAACAAAAGCAGTAACAATATATTAGACAGTTTATAGTACATTTGGAAGTAAGAGGAGTACGAACAAAAGCCAAGGAAATGCAAAGACACTGAAAGTACATGGAGTGGCACTCCCCAGCGGTAATATTTAACTGTGGTTCTGATTTGCATTTCTCTGATTAGTAATGCTGAACACATTTTTGTGGAACTGTTGGCATGTCTGTAGGGGAAAATATATTTGCAAATGATACCTTGGATAAAGATTTGATCTACAAAATAGATAAAGAACTCACACAACTCCACTCCAGGATGACAAACAATCCAATTAAAAAATGAGCAATGGACCTGAACAGACATTTCTCCAAGGTGGACATACAGATGGCCCATAGACATATGAAAAAATGCTCAACATCACTAGCCATCAGAGATACTCGAATTAAAACCACAATGAAATATTACCTCACACCTGTCAGAATGACCACCATTAATAAATCAACAAAGAACAAGTGCTGGTGAGGACATGGGAAAAAGAGAACTTTAGAGCACTATTGGTGGCAATGCAGGCTGGTGCAGCCACTGTCGAAAACAGTATGGAATTTCCTCCAAAAGCTAAATATGAAACTGCCTTTTGACCCAGTATTCCACTGCTGGGAATATACCCTAAGAATCCTGAAACACCAATTCCAAAGAACCTATGTACTCCTATGTTGATGGCAGTGCAATCTACAATAGCCAAGTGCTGAAAACAGCCTAAATGCCCACCAGTAAATGAATGGATCAAAAAACTACGGTACATTTACACAATGGAATTCTATGCAGCAGAAAGAAAGAAGGAGCTCCTACCTTTCCTGACAGCATGACTGGAATTGGAAACTATTATGCTGAGTGAAATAAGCCAGTGGGTAAAAGACAAATACCATACGAGCTCATTTATAAGAGGAATCTAATGAACAAAATAAAGTAACGAACAAAACAGAACCACAGGCATGGAAACATGGAAGAGACCAACAGTGACCAGAGAGGAGCAGCGAGGGGGATAACGGTGGAAAGTAGGGGAAGGGACTAGTCGAAGAACATGTAGGAGATGACCCATGCACAGGGACAACAGTGTGGAAACTGACTGTGGGAGCAGGAGCAGGATGGGTGGTGGAGGGCAAAGAGGAAAAAATTGGGACAACTGTAACAGAATAACAATAAAAAATGAAAAAAATTAAAAATAAAGCAATTTAATTTATGTCTCCTCTATTTCTATCCCTATGTATTCTTTATTAATAGTTTATTTTATTGTATCTTTCCATTGCCCTTTAACCTCCCTATACCCTCTTCTACCTACTCTCCTCCCCCATCAATCATCACATTGTATATTTATATATAAGAGGTTAACCAAAATAATACATCTGAAATGAACCCATTTGTTTAAATGGTACCTTTTCTAGTTAATGAAGCCTTAAAATGAAACTAGACCACCTTCTTACACCACACACAAGAATAAATTCAAAATGGATTAAAGACAAATGTTAGACCCTAAACCATAAAAATTCTAGAATAAAACAAAGCTGCAAATCTTAGTCATTTCTCATAGCAGTATTTAATAGGATATATTTCACCAGGCAAGGGAAACAAGAGAAAAAAATAAACAAATGGGACTACATCAAACTAAAAAGTTTCTGCACAGCAAAGGAAAACATCAACAAAATGAAAAGACAACCCACAGAATGGGAAACCATATTTGCCAATGCATCTGGTAAGGAGTTCATATACACAATTTATAAATAACTTACAAAACTAAACACCAAAACAGAAAAGAAAAAACACAACCCAATTTTAAAAAAAGGCAAAGGACTTGAACAGACACTTTTCCAAAGAGGACATACAGATGGCCAACAGAAATATAAAAAGATGCTCCATGTCACTAATCATCAGAGAAATGCAAATTAAAACCATAATGAGATATCATCTCATACCTGTCAAAATGGCAACAAACAATGAACGCTGGCAAGGATGTGGAGAAAGGGGAACACTTCTGCATGGTTGGAGGGAATGCAGATTGGGGCAGCCACTATGGAAAGCAGTATGGATATACCTAAAAAGTTAAGAAAGCATCTGCCTTTCAACCCAGCAATCCCACTTCTGGAAATATACCTGAGGGAACCGAAAACACAAATTGAAAAGAATTTATGCACCCCCATGTTCATAGCAGTGTTATTTACAATCAGTAAGATTTGGAAGCAGCCCAAGTGTCCATCAATAGATGAGTGATAAAACAACTATGGGACATTTACACAGTAAAACACTACTCAGCTGTAAAAAATTTTTTTTTGCCCTTTGCAATAGTATGGATGAACCTGGAGAGCATTATGCTAAGTGTAATAAGCCAGAGAAAGACAAATACCAAATGATTTCACTCATATGTGGAGTCTAATAAACAAACTGAACTAACAAGCAAAATAGAGACAGGCCCATAGACAGAGAGCAGGATGACAGCTAAGGGGAGGGGGAATTTAGGTAGTGGAGGGACTGAGCAAAAAGGAAAAAGGATGCATGGATCTGAACAACAGTATGGTGATTCTTGGGTGGTGGGGGGTGTTAAGGGGGTAAATAGTAATGAAAAAAATAAACATTCGGAAATAAAACAAAACAAACAAAAAATGTCAATTCATTCTTTTCCAAACCATGCTACATAAAAATCCTTTTAAAATAATGCACTTCAGGTGACAGACCAGAGTAAATACAGAAAGTGAAAGTGTTGTACACAATGTGAACAGTAGGTGGTGCACATCTGCTCGGCTTAAACCAGCTTGCTGTTTCAGGAAAATGAAAAACCAAATAAACAGACAAAATCCTTCTCAATCAGGAACAGTATAACAAATGAGAATTCTTAATTAGTAACCAAAGAAACCAATAATTCCAGTCTAATTTCCTGTAAATGATCCTCTACTGTTTTGAGGCTTGATTTCAGAATGAAGGGAGAGGGAGAGGGAGAGGGAGAGAGGAAAGGAGGAAGGCAGAAAGCAAAACTTTCAAAGTTTTCAGCAGTATACTACAAAAACTAATAAGAGAATGCTTGTCAGAGGTCAGTTAAATGTCACTAACAAGGAATGAATTGCCTGTAGTGCATAGCAAGACCCAGGTGAGTATGACAAGATGATCACATGGAAGGTGGATGATATTGGGAAAGATGGGAAAGAAGATATCCAAACTGGGTTGACTTTTTTTGTTCTATAGGTCCACTTTAACTGGGGCCCTGAGGACCTCTACTTTCTAAATAATGCTTCCCTCTTCAACCCCAAACTACATTCTCAAGGGAAGGGAATACCGAAATAGTTTCAAACATGACTGAAATATGAATTATATGAGTATATATTCCTGTTTAAGTTTTGTTTCTGGGGCTCCACACCATGCTTCACAAAACAAAACCTCTGAAGGTGGAGCCAAGGGCCATTGAAGAATCAGTGATTCTTTAAAGACATCTTGATCCATGAATTCATAAATTGAGATTAAAAAATTCACTTCATCTCAGAAGCTGTCTTATTCATTTACAATCAAATATCATTTTATATTTATAAAATATGGGTTTTAAATTCTGAATTAATCAAGTATATACTAATAATTATGATGATAACTCAATCCAGAAGAAAAAATTAACAGTAGCACTTTAGGGTCACAGGAACTTTTAAAAATTAAATCATCAATTTATGTACATATTTGTTGGAAAAATGTTTAGGTCAGAAACAAAAATATAATTAGTTCAAATATAAAAATATATTGAACTTTGATGAAATTTTATAGATTAATCAGGATAGTAGTGAAAGTTCCAGTAGAACAAAATAATTGTGTATAATTCCAACTGCTAATGAAAGCTTGTTTGTGTATTTATAATATATGGGGTTGATACCGTGAAACTGATGTTTAGATTCCAGTAGATATGTTTAAAATAATTACATTAATTTTAAAATGCCAACATCTGCAACTATTTAACCTTACAATGAACCTATTTCAATGCCAAATTTAAAATGTGAGAGTGGGTATATGGTTTTCAAAATGCTTTTACATTTCTGTAGACTATTGCCTTGCACCACAATAAGTTTATAGAAGGCAAATGGGTTGTCTGCTCTATGCCCTGAAGTGAATGCTTTCTTTCAGTAGCAGTCTCTTTAGATCGTAGAGCAGTCTCTTTAGATCATTTAACATTAGTCCATAATGTTAAATTACTTTAGAATTACCACTTTCAAGAAAAAAAAGTTTAAAAATTTTCCTGACTAGAGAAGACAAATAACTTCAAGTTTCAAAACTTGTATTTATTCTGGTACACCAGAAAAAAGGTACAAAAACTAATTTTTAAGTGCATGTAATGTTAAAATTATTTGTAGAGCTCCCTTGTTTGCCCATGGGATTTTGAAAGCTTTTCTGGTGATCACCTGATACATGCTGCGGGGATGAACAACACTCATTTTTATACGGGTCTACGCAAACTTAAAAGTAGGTAGAAGAGTCTCGTTTGTAGATAATTTATACACTATTTCTAAGCCAAATTTTAATAACTTGGCATTACACACCAGCAAAGTAGTCTCTGACTGGCTTCCTCCTCTAATAGTGATAATTGAGTGTTTAAGTGGCTTTCTAATTTGTAAACCGGTTACTAATTCATCTTTAAAAACTTCACATAATAACTTGGTAATATTTCAATTTGATCATTAACCACATGTCAAATTCTCTGAAGAATGGTACTTACCCTTTGTTAAATTTTGCTATTTCATCAAACACAAGCTTCCACTGAGGACGTCCGATATAAAGTCTTGAATTCAGTGCTTGATATTTTTCTCCAATAATTTTCTGCCGCAAAGAAAGCATTATTTTATATGACACGGAGTTGGCAAATTCCCCATTTCTCTAACATCATTTTTGCTGGTGCTGTGGCTTCCTACCAAATTGCTATGATATAAAGAATGTAAGTATCAAATGGCAACCTATTAAGTATAGTCAGAACATCATTTCCTTTCTCTTTTCCTTTAAAATCCATTCTCTTCTTAAATGCTATTATTACAAGTGGCTGGTTTGCTTCATTTTTAAACAACTGCAAGGTTGAAGAATGCAGTCTAATTACCCACTCTCAAAAAGGCCTCGGTGCATGAACTTCGCTGCATTGTTTTGCATTGCGAATACAGCTGTCATATTTGACGCATTATATGGGTAAGTTACTACACATTGTAATCACAAATTTGGGGAAATGATCTCAGACAAGAAAGCCTAAGAAAGAAGAGCTCCAAATCTTGGCTCTACAAACAAATAACTCCAAAGAACTGTTGTTTGTAAGGAACAGAATATGAGACCTGGCAACAGAGTGAAGTGAGAAAGTGTCTGCGTCTCAGGCAGACACACTGAGAACCAAATGCAATCTGTGCTCTGAACCTTAATCACAGCAATACCATGAGGAACAACGACACTGACTGGCTTCATTAGAGTAGTAAAATAAAATATATTTACATCCCAAGTAGGGAAGAATTCTGATGAGGAAAAATAGGGTTAGATTAGTTTTAAAGTAACTGACAACCACTCATATTTTGTATTTAAAGTTATTACAGAAAATGATGATAGAAAATACTAAAATAAAACTTGTGAAAACATTCATGCCCTGCTTCATACACTTACACAGCTCTTCAATGTTGTCTAAAGTATCAGTTTCTTTATTTATAATTTGGGAATAGGAATATCTTCTACCTCTTGAATCTGTTGGAATTACATGCTTATGCATATGATTGTTTAGCGCAGTGTCTAGCACAGTGAATTACTAATGCATGATAGCTGTTACTATTTTTTGTTTCCCTTGGAGATAAATAAGGTTTACTATGGATGACATTAATTTTTCTTTCATATAAAACCTCCTCTCAGTGTACATAGTCACTCTAGGTAAAGAACTTGAGACAACAGTGAAGAGGACGGAGATGAGCTCAAAAGTCTGCTCCAGCTGCCCGTGAGAAGGACAAAAAAAGGCACAATAAGGTCAACTTCAAGGACAAGCCCTGAGTTTTCTGGACACATTCCAAGATGCCTTCCTGTGGGAAACTTCTCCAAACCACCTGCAGAAACTTTCTTCCAGCACGGCCCTTACAGTAAATTTCCTACTGTCAAGAGGCTTGTCTAATTTACAGTAACATCCAGCCACATACCTGTATCCCATCTGTTTGACTGAGGTACAGCTGGATGTTGACATAGTCTGGTCTGTTCTCTTGCCAAAACTGAGAGGACATAAAAGTAAACAGGCATTAAAGTTATTTCTGTATACTCAGACTTCCTCCTATTCTAACACACGTGATTCTAGAATTTGTTAAGATGTATGTTGCCTAATCGCAGTCAATATCTACAAGCAAATATGTATATACATATTTATACATGTATGTATGTATGCACAGTGTGAAAGTAATGATTTTTTTAAAAAATTATGTATTAGGATTCAAGTAGATGTTTTAGGAATGCAAAAGAAGTCATTTTGCAGACAGGGAGTGATCAGTGTTTCATGGCCCTCTGGCACCCTTTGCCATGGAAGGGACATTTGGGAAGTAACTGAGAGACTCTGTTTATTGCCATGACTGCCTGGGCCAGAGATTTCTAGCAAGTTACTCAACTTCTCTTGGCTTCAGTTTCTTCACCAAGACAATGATATGGTTGAAGGATATTATCTCGCAGGTCTCTTCCAGATCTAAAATTATGCATTTTCTGACAGGTGGCAACTCTGAAGATTAAAATCCTCATGAAATATATTTTACTGTAAAAGTGGTCAGATGATTATCAGTACTCATAATATTCTTAAAATATCATCATTAATCATATCCCATCTAATAGATGTCTCAAGTTATATCCAAATACTAAATTCATTTTAAGGCCCTTTCTGAACTGAATCAGGATTCACAAATTTTGACTGGGAAGAACTGAGGGATTTCTAGGTCCAGCAGTGGGTGATATCTCATGGAATACATACTCTGTGTTGATTCTTGTCTTAAAAGCCTCCCAGGATGCTGTTCTATGACTGCTACCTCGATAACTGACGTCTGGTGCCTGCAGTCCCCAGAAAAAAAACTATACAAATTTAAATAATGTTCGTAATGATTTCAATGTCTCCATTTCAACTTATCTCTCACAGAAGATAAGTAATGAAACACACTAAAGGAATGATTTTCTTCAAGTCCAGGCAGCAAATACATGAATCATCGGTCTTGCAAATAGATAGGACTATAGTGTCATGAATGAAGATTATGTATTTTATTTTTATTTCTCCTGCCTGTCACTCTTTCTTGTTTTCCTCACAAATAAAAAATAACAGAATGTAACTCTTGAAATGAATTTTACAGATCACTTTTAGGAATTATAGCAATCATTTATTATATACTTTCAATATGACAGATTCTTTATCTTTTTAAAGATTTTATTTACTTATTTTTAGAGAGGGGAAGGGAGGAAGAAAGAGAGGGAGAGAAACATCAATGTGTGGTTGCCTCTTGTATGCCCCTTACCGGGGACCTGGTCCATAACCCAGGCATGTACCCTGACTGGGAATTGAACTGGTGACCCTTTGGTTCACAGGCTGGCATTCAATCTACTGAGCCACACCAGCCAGGGCTCAATATGATAGATTCTTTAGATATGTTAAAGATAAATCTCACATCAGGCTTTAAGTGCTGTTATCTTCATTTACAAATTGGAAGTGTAAATAGGGTTTATAAAGGTTAAGTGATTTATCCAAGGTCTTAGAGTCAGTATGAGGTAGAGATTCCAAATACCTGATACAGACCTGGTTCCTCTTTTTGATTTTCTCAATGTGATTTATAAAGGTGAAATGACTTGAAGCAAGTCATGTACTTAGTTATTAGCAGAACTGGTACCAGATCGTCACCTGACATCTGGCACCACACTCTTTTCTTAACTCACCAGATTAGACAATCTGGCCAAGAAAGACCACTCTAGGTGCAACTTGTGTAACCATTTCAGAAAGTATGACATGGAGATTGAGTGGCTAGGGCAGCCAGAAAGTTATGTTCTAGGCATTCTGCAATGATGTGAAAGAACTTACTTTTAGAAGATTAAAAGATGTATATTTTCTCACTTTTAGGATAAAATACCTAATTTAATTTTTGAGTTAAAAATAATCTTTCAAATAACTGAGAATAAAACTTTAAATATTGATATTGTAATTATATTTAGTAATTAATGACATATGCAAAATACAGAATGCTATCCAATATGTCTTAAACGTATGAGGATTAGCAATTCATCTCAGAAAGTGTGGACTAATTTATTCAGAATACTAAATTTTTTATTTTTTAATTACAGTTGACATTCAATATTATTTTATATACATTTCAGGTGTACAGCCTGATGGTTAGACACTAACTTAAAAAATATACGCATACCCATGTTAATTTCAACATTATTTACACTAGCCAAGATATGGAAGCAACCTAAGTGCTCACAGGTAGACAACTGGACAAAAAAGATGTGATAGACATATGCAATGGGAATATTAATTAGCCATAAAAATGAAATCTTACTATTTGTGACATTTATAAATCTAGAGGGTATTATGTTATGTGAAATAAGACAAAGAAAGACAAATACCAGACAATTTCATTTATGTATGAAACAAAATAGATGAACAAAACAGAAACAGACTCATAGATTCAGAGATCAGACTAATGGAATAGATTCCTCTCACATTCTTTGATATAAATGTAAACTGCTGTTTTAGTCTCTTCTGGGAGAGTTTTGTCAGTTTAATTTAAAATTTTAAGTTTAATCACAACCTCCAGTACAGAAAGTCTAGTCTCTGGCATTGGCACAGAAAAAACTACTCACAAATTAGAGAGTGGTGATTTTGCACTTCCTGACAATTTTTTTTCTCCCTTAGCTTCAAAGACAGAACTCCCTTTCTGTTTTGCTACTATCTCACTCATCACTCTGACCAGTCTCTTTTGTTAGCCATTACTCATCTTTCGCTCTTCTAGAAACTGCAGTATCCCAGGGCTTGGCGTTTTCCTCTTTCCCAAGATGATCTATAGTCAGATCAGTCTTGTTCACATCCTTTAAGTAGATACTAATTCCTCTCTTTATTTTCCCTCCTAATTCAGCAGGTCCCTGGAGGGTCCCAGGAAACTATTTTTTCATTGTGGTAAAAAAAATACATAATATAAACTTACCATTTTAACCATGCTTAAGTATACAGTTCAGTAGCATTGAATACATTCATTCATATGGATGGGCAATCATTAACACCATCCATCTCCAAAACTTTTTATCTTCTCAAACTGAAATTCTATATCTATTAACCAATAAGTCCCAATTTTCTCTCCCTCTCAGACCCTGGCAACCAGCCTTCTAGGAAATTGACTGCTCTAGGTATCTCATTATTAAGTAGAATCAGGCAATAATTGTCCTTCTTTGTCTGAACTAATTCACTCAGCATAATGTTTTCAAGGTTCACTCATGTTGTAATATGCCACAGAATTTCATTCTTTTAAGGCTGAATAATATTCCGTTGTATGTATATGCTGCATTTTCTTTACCCATTCATCCATCCATAGACATCTGCATTGTTTCCATCTTTTGGCTATTGTGAAAAACGCTGCTGTGACCATTGGAGTACAAGCATCTGTTCAGGCCGCTGCTTTCAATTATTATGGGTGCATTTCCAGAACTCATCTCTTTTTGCATAAAATCCAAAGGCCTTATGTAATCTGCCCTCCCCCCATTTCCAAAACACACACACACACACATGCACACACGCACACACGCATACACACACACAACCTCTCTGACTGTTTTTCCCACAATTTGTCCCCTTGCTTATTCTGGTTTACCCAACAGCTCTTTCATCTTCCTCCAATCCAGTGCTATTACATCAGAGCACTTGCCTGTAAAGTCAGGTCTCACAGCCTTAAAAATTTTTCCCCAAGATATCTCCCTTGTTCACTTTACTGGGGTCTCTGCTCAGATACCACTTTTGGTGGGCATTTCTGAATACACAGTATACACTAGTATGTCCTCCATCACTTACTATTTGCTGCTTCACCCCACATTCTATTTCTTCTTTGTTCTAATCAGAACCAGACATCCCATTTATTCATTGGTTTACTGTCTATCTTCTCTACTTAGAATATAAATTACATGAAATCAGAAACTTGTTTTTATTTTGATCTCCAATTTAGTTCTATGTCCTAGAACAGCTTCTAGTTTATAGAAGGCAGTTAGTAAATATTTGGTGAGTGACAGAATGACTGACTGAGTAAATATCTGAACAAAATGGCTTTATGATATTCACTGTAGTACTCTTTGTAATAAAAATTAATTATCCATCATGAGGGAATGGTTCAATAAACTAGATACATTCATACTATAAAATACTCTATAGCAGTAAAAACAATGAGGTAACTCTGTATGTACCACTACCAACAATGTTCAAGACATAGCCATAAGTTTAAGAAAGCAACTTTCAGAATAATACAAACAGTATGCGAGAATCTATAGAACACTCCTGGTTACCTCGTTACATAGATTGAGTGGGGAAAGTAGTAAGGGAAGATTTTGCTTTATCTGAATTATTTTAAAAAATTTACATCAAAGATGCAAAAAAAGATGTACATTACTTGTACAACTTAAAAATATATATAGACATATGAATAGAGAAATAAATGGTTACAAGTAGGGCAGGTGAAGAATGACTGCTTTCGTCTTTGTAAGAAATAAAAGAGAATTTGGGCTTTTTGAAATTCTGTATGGTGTGCCAAAGGTCTTATGATGGTCCATTTGGAATATTAAAGGTGGAGATAAGAGGGAAGAGCTATTAGAACAAAAGATGGAAAGTGCAGTATTAATTGTCTGCTGATGTTTCTCTTCATCTGCCTCCCCTCACCACCCAATATGCATACATTTGCAAACATCATATACATGTATATGTACACATCATTACAAAATGTGTACACTTATATGTTAAAATATTCTATGTTAGAATATATAAATCAGCATTTCCATGTTAAAACACATAATCACAGATAATCACAGATACCTAAAATTATAGACATCAATATTTAAAAAGATGTGTACCAATTAACAAATGTTATCTCTGCTTTTTGAAATGTAAAGGATCTTTCCTCCTTACTATTTATCTGCATAATTTTGGATTAGTTTTTCTATAGAAAACATTTAGTACTTCAGTAATTTGAAAGACAATAATTGTTCTTAAATTTACAAGCTGTAAAGTTGAAAACAAACCTAATTTTACCTTATTATGCAATACACAGAGTAAGTCTGCAAACCAACGGAAGGATTGGATGTCTCTGCACACCCAAATAAAATACAGTCTTCTAAGCTTGTATGATTTCCAGTCATCCCTTCAAAATTAAAATAACAAGATAGTGATTAAGACGGCAGAAAAATGTTAAGAGTTCCTGTATCTTTGAAAATCTGCTTTTCATGACTAAGGAACCAAGAAAAACCAGTCATTTACATTCAAGCACCTTACCATAACACCCAAATGAATTTAAAATGTAATGCTCTCCATGAATTCAGTGTTCACACTTGTGAATATTATATGCATATCACTCATTTCCAGTTGAAAACAATAAACTAAAGTGCTGGATAAGAATAATCTGAGCCTTGCCTCTCAGAAGAGTCCTCTCCTTTCAGTGAATTCTGCCCCTCGGCAGGGATCCAGTCGTCATCATTCTCACCCTGGCTTCCAGGCAAAGCAAGCCAAGATCCTTCCAGAAATTGGTTGTTTATCCCCTTCTTAACATCATTAAAGAAGGGGATTTCATAACCACCTACTATGTAATATATTCCAGTAAATCATGATTCCAAGTAGGATTCCTATTTATAATTAGGAAGTAAGCTTGAGGTTAAGAAAATATTCTTTCCTTTTCTGAACTTTAGGTGCCCAAATAACTTGTAATATGTTCTCCAGAAACATAATTTCTGGCATGCAGTATGGTTATTTTTCTAAGAACCTACAAAAAGTCCCAAATTTATATCAAGTATCTCTAAAACTGAAATAAAATATCATTCAAACACATTCCTTCAGACTATGATTTCTTTTTTTTGGTTTTCAAAAAAATGGCCTTTTAATGCAAATTGTATCTTGAAAAGTAAATGTAATAGATTTGAGAAAAATTTCCTACTGTCATTTTGTGTTTTCCTGACAATTAATTTTAATCAATTAATTTTTGCTTATACTCCTAGGACAAAAATAACTGAAGAAGTATTTCCTGGGTAAGTAGTCTTATCTCTGAAATTTCTATTCTTCTGTCTACTACAAATTTGCTGAGTAATAGAACACGGGGTGAAGGGCTCATTTGTCGTCTCCTCAGAAAATCTATCCCTGATGGTGCTTTACCTTTATTCACTCTACCGCCCTGTACCTTTATTTCTATAGCCCATGAGTACCTTTTCTCATCATAGTTTGAATATTTTCTGAAGCGATGTTACTTATGAATTTTTCACTGGTTTACCTTTACCTCCCCCATTTGAATGTAAGGTTTTAGGGCAGGGGCTCAGTTTCATTCACTGTTGGATTGGCAGTGTTTACCTATAAGATAGATAGACACAGTTGCTCAAGAATATTTGTTGACTGATGGATAAGTAGTGCACTTAACACTGATGAGTAAGAAGAGAAATGAAGGCTGATGAATAACTTTAACAGAGGACAAAGACGGAGGAGTGCATAAGTGTGATACTGACATGTCTTACAGAGCATGCTAAAAGCCAAAGGCCCTGTATTGAGAATCACTGAATCATTCCCTTCATCAATCAGGAAATGAAGTTCCTTCAATAGCAAGTAGAAGGATTTTACAAGGAATTACTTCATCCTAAAAAGGAGAAGTCCCATATATTGGCAGTTCTTTATTTGGACTAATAAAATGGACCAAAATGACATACAGCACGGTGTTGAGTATTGACGCAAATGGAGTTACTCCAATGCCTCCGGCCACACAGAGGCTAATCTCGTAGTTCAGTGATTCCTCGAATGGACTTCCAAACGGACCATCAACATACAGCCTGTGGAAAGGAAGACAAAGGTGGGAAAGATGACAATAAATTAGAGTGATTTTCTATAATAAGCAGCAGACATGCGGAATCCAATTACTAGGTTTTGTGATGATTCAGGTCTTACTTTACTGTTTCTCATAGTGACAAGCCTAAAAAAATAAGAAAATGTTGTTTATGAACTGTCAATATTAAAACAATACATCTGTTTCTAAACATGCTTTTTTGAGGAAAAGATTAATTAAACATATAAGAAAATGCATATAGGACCATGACAGCTGACAAGTTAAAGCTCTGATAATATTATATTACTATATTTGACTAAATTAAAATACCAACTGCTTTATTGTATCTATATTCAATAACTAATATTATCTTTAATGGCAAAGTCAGTAGAATAGTTACCAAAATAGTTACTATGTGAACAGAAAAGTACTAGAAAGAAAGAAAGGTTTCTCCTCTTGCCCCAGTTAGCTTTTATTAGTAGAGAAACAGATGAAGAACAATCTAAAGGAATCAAATAACTCCACTTGTGATTATATATTTGTTTTGTGTTTATATATTCAACTGTGTGTATGTATGAGTGTGTGTGAGTGAATCCCTCTTAACTGCAAAACTACTTGCCAATTGTTCACTCAGTATGCATCCTCCCATTCTTCTCTAGTGACTCAGTATGCATCCTCCCATTCTTTCCTTTTAATTCCATTTTGGGAGGCAAAATACCCAGAAAAACACTATGTTTCCCAATCTTGGAAAATAGTTAACATTTCCCAAGGTTAACTATTTTGGCCATGTGACACTGTTTTGGTTAAAGTGGTATACTTGTAAGTACAATTGGAAAAACTGGAAGGCTCCTTGAAAGAAGCTGTCTCAGTTGAAAGTTGCATCTCTTTATGTCTCTCCCTTTCTTTCCTTTGTGCATAAAATGTTCACTTGATGGTCTACTTATCTTGTATGATTATTAATTACCAGAGCCTCTAGGCTACCTACTTTTAGACACTTTTATGTTAAAAAAATAAATACATGTATATAAGGCACTGGAATTTTAAAGCTTTTTTCTATTGTAAAAAACATAACTTTGCTGCCCTGGTCTGTGTGGCTCAGTTGCTTGGAGTGCTGTCCTACAAACCGAAAGGTTACAGGTTTGATTCCCAGTCAGGGCACATATCTAGGCTGTAGGTTTGGTCCCAGCTGGGACATGTATGAGAGGCAACTGATCAATGTTTCTCTCCTTCTCTAAAATCAATAAGCATGTCCTCAGTTGAGGATAAAAAAAATTGCTAAAAAAATAATAAGTCTTAAAAAGTACATTTATGTTATCAGTCTTATGATATACATGTCTTTTATTGTCTAGAGTGATTGCAACAGATCACTTAAGATTAGGCATCTATGGGCTTACCAGGTGAGTGTTTGGTAAATGACTGCTATATGAATTAATGAATAGATAGTCTTTTGATCTCTGAGGTCTATAGTATGTAGCCTGTGTTATATACTATTACTCATTGCTAAAATCTGGTTTCCTTTCCTCTTGGGTACACAGTAGACTATACTTCCTGAACATTTTTTAAGTTATATTGAACCTTATGTCTAATTCTGACCAGTAGGCTGTAAACGGCAGTGATATCTGTTACTACTGGAATGAGGCAAGGAAAACTCTTTCCCCCCCATGGGAACTAAAGCCGTGAGTTGAACCAGAAGACAAAGCCAACTAAATCTTTGACTTAGCACTTGAAGGAAGCTTCCTAGAGGGTGACTAGACTCACAGAAGATACTTTATGAGCAAGGAATGAATGTGATTCATCACATTTTCAGGGATATTTCAAGGTTAACTAGTTACTGAAGCAAAGCTCAGACACTGATGACTACTACACGTTCAGTAGCTTCTGAAGTCCTAGAAACTTGCAAGAGTAGTGCTCTAAAAAATACCATATTTATTTAAAAAGCTATTTTTTGCACCTGAAGAAAAAATAATCAAAGTTTAGATGCTTAAGTATTCTAAACATAGAAATTCAGAAAAAACTGAGAGATCACATACTCACAATACACTTAATTCTTATTGCATCTATTACACTCATACTTTAAAGCTCAACAAACAAAAAATATATTTAAAAGTTAATGATACAATATATTGGATTCTTGATAGAAATCTCAAAATATCAGTGGCTCAAAAACAACAGATGTAAATAGATTCTACCACTTTTCACTATATAAGCAAATTTGGAACATAAACATTCAACAACAAAATCAGGATTAAAAATAAGTACTTCCAATTGTAAAAATAAGATTATTGTAAATCTCTACAACTATTTTGAATACACTAGACAGTGCAATCTTCTCTTAATTAGTCACTCATTTCTTCATTCAACAAATGGTTTTCTGTACTTGCAATGTATCTGATACTGTTCAAAGTGTCTGGGATATAGAAGTGAACTAGACAGAAAAAAGAGTCCCTGAGCTCATGGATTTTTTATTTTAATGGGAAAGGGACTAACCCATAAATAAAGATATAAAAGGATATATGATATAATGCCACATAGTGATAAATGTTTTTTGAAATAGGTCAAACAATTATTGAAGCTGGGTGATTTAGTACATAAAAACTCACTATACTATTCTGTTTACTTTTGAATATGCTTGAAATTTTGCATGGGCAGTTTAAAGGAATAGTCAGAGCAGGCATCTCTGTGTATGTGCCACTTGAACAGAGATCTAAATCAAGTGAAGGAGCTGGGTCTGAAAGCATCTGGGAGAAGAATCATTCCAGCAAGATATAAAAGCATCTGAAAAAGGTAATAGGAAGTACAAACACACAAAATATTCTTGGCTTAAGTATATATGTACACAAGCTAAACCCTTCTCAGGAATTTTCAACTCATTTTCTCTGTTCAATATCTTGTAACTGGGTTTATGAATTTTTCCGTATAAGGACTGATGCTCTTTGGACCATTGCATGCAGGTTCCTGTTCATTAACAAATATTTTAGCACCTATCCTGCAAAAGGCACTCTTCAGGTGCTGGAGATTACAGCCTTGGACAAAGACAAAAGTCCCTGTCCTTGTAGAGGACTTCTTTTCTAACACATCCTCCATTTGCATATACCTATCAAGTATCTTCTATATGCAAAGTTCTCGAGATAGAAAAGTACAACTCCTGTCCTTAGCAATTTTGGTGCTGCTCACTTCTCTACTTGTGCCTGTTTCCAAAAAGGAAACACTGACACAATGACATTGTACTTGACTAGCAAAGGACAAGAGAGAGGAGTCATTCATCAATTACCTTTCCTTCTTGTCTGTTTCCCAGCCTGCATGCCCACACACACATTCTCCTGGTACCCCTCTATCTACTCTTTAGAGTTTCAGAATAACTTTGGGCAAGAAGACAAGAGCTCAGGGTTCTAGTCATTTACTGGGGTTAGGATTATTAGCATGATACTTATCCTCTATAAATCTGATTTCCTACATATCTAAAAGGAACAATACAATATAACACAGAAAAAGGTTGCTAAGAATTGTAGAGGGCCACAATGACAAAATGTTTGTTTCTTACTGGCATCCATGAGCACCTATAGTCTACTGCTGGGCCATTGGAGAGGTCCAGCATTAAGATAAGAAATGGGCTAATTTCAGTATGAGATGAAAAATATAGATGAGAATGTGATATAAAGAACCTTAGAGAATCAGCTGTTTTTTCATTGGAAATGCTTTTCATGCAGCATGAAATAAAATTCTAACTTTTTGAAAGAAGGGATAAAAAATGAAACTACTAATGACTGACTATTTGGCAACACCTGGGTTTTTGAGGGAAGCAGAAAGAGGAACTACTTAAATCATTTTTTACATATTTAACCTGATTAATGTGCAGAGTCCATTGCCTCTAATTTATGAGCAGTGATTTTTCTTCCTATTTTAATACCTTGTATTTAAAAGAATGCTCTACCTCTACTATCATTGTAGCTATGACAAGATCACAGTAAGTAAAGGCAACTACTCAAAGTCTTGCAGCAACATAGTGGAGGTAAGATTAACCTGGCATTTTTTTAAAGTTTTGTTAATGACTAATGAAAAGTTGTGTGTGTGTGTGTGTATGTGTATTTTTGTGCACAAATGTCTTTTATTGTATTTTTTCATTACTATCTATCCCCCTCATACTCTCTTCTACCTCCACTCACCCCCCTTCTTCCTGTAATCACCTCACCGTTATCGCTGTCCATGAGCTCGTTTTCTATTTTGCAGGATCTCTTCACCCCCAACTCCCCCCAGCCCAGGGCTGTCAGCCTGCTCTCTATGAGTCAGTTTGTTCATTAGATTCCACATATGAGTGAAAACGTATGGTATTTGTCTTTCTCTGAATGGCTTACTTCACTTAGCATAATGTTCTCCAGGGATATCCATGCTGTTGTAAAGGGTAAAATTTTCTTCTTTTACACAAGAATAAACTCAAAATGGATTAAAGACTTAAATGTTAGACTTGAAACCATAAAAATCCTAGAAGAAAACATAGGCAGTAATATCTTGGACATTTCTCATAGCAAGATTTTTTTTATATATATCTTCTCAAGCAAGGGAAACAAAAGAAAACAATAAACAGATGGGACTTCATCAAACTAAAATGTTTTACAAAGCAAAGGAAACCATCAACAAAATGAAAAGACAACCTACAGAATGGGAGAACATATTCACTGATACATCTGATAAGGGATTACTATCCAAAACTTATAAAGAACTTGCAAAACTCAACACCAAAAAAATCAAACAACCCAACTTAAAAATGGGCAAAGGACCTGAATAAACACTTCTCCAAAGAGGATGTACAGATGGCCAATAGACATATGAAAATATGCTCAACATCACTAATCATTAGAGAAATGCAAATTAAAAACACAATGTGATATCTCCTCACACCTGTCAGAAGGCTATCATCAATAATTAACACACAACAACTTCTGGCTAGGGGGTGGAGAAAGGGGAATCTTGTGCACTGTTGGTGAAAATGCGGACTGGTGCAGCCATTGTGGAAAGCAGTGTGGAGATACCTCAAAACATTAAAAACGGAACTGCCTTATAACACAGCAATTCCACTTCTGGGAATTTATCTGAAGAAATCCAAAAACACTAATTCAAAAGAATATGTATACTCCTAGGTTCACTGCAGTGCTATTTACAATAGCCAAGGTATGGAAGCAGCCCAAGTGTCCACCAGTCGATGAGTGGGTAAAACAGGTCTGGGACCGTTATGCAATGGAACACTGCTCAGCCGTTAACCGATTTTTTTTTAATGAAGATTGTGGAACTAAGAAAATTCAAAGAAAAGGAAGAACCCTATTCCCTGGCCTGTTCGGAAATATATAAATTTATAGGTGAGATCACATGGCATTTGTCTTCCACTGCCTGGCTTATTTCAACTAGCATACGATCTCACTTAAAAGTGAGATCTAATCAACAAAACAAAGAAGCAAGTACAATATAACCAGAGACATCAAAATAAAGAATAAACTGAGAGTAACCAGTGGGGAAGGGGAAGGGAGATAATGGGGAAAAAAAGGGTAGGGTTGTCAAAGAACATGTATAAAGGATTCATGGACAAAGCCAAAGAGGGGGTAGTATTGAGGATGACAGGTGGGGGTAGGTGGGGCAGGGGAAAGTGGTAGTGGGAAAATAGAGACAACTGTACTTGAACATCAATAACAAAAATAAAAATAAAAATAAATAAATTTAAAAAGAAATATATAAACATGTTTTGAAATATTGTTTTTCCTTTGAAAGTAGAATCCATTAAATGTCAGTAGATTTAATGAGTAACATTGATCAGGTGATACAACAGTTATATCAAATCTTTTCTAAGTGGAGAAATTTATTGGCTACAAAATAATTCCACTATATTAAAAGATAAAATTACAACCAACACTTCCTGAAATCTTATTTCCCAACACTTCCAATCAAATCCCCCAAACACACTGGTATCATAATAAATTAAAATAGAACTTATGTAGATAATCTGAGGAGAGAACTAGTCAGAATTCATAAATTTTTAAAACAAAAACATTTTAATTAAAAAATAGGTATTAATTTTATTAGTATTTCCCCAAAGGGAATTCAAAGAACAATAATATAAGGGGGCGAAAGAGTAATTTCATGGTCAAGTAAATTTGGAAAATGTGTTAAGAAAAGGTTTATTTTATTCATTTGTTTTTGAAAAATATTTTTAATTCAAAACTCTAACCTTAATAATCTCTGAGCAGGGGATACATTTTGTAAATATATTTCATCACAAATTTATTTTATTCAAAAAATGCCTGTTAAGGTTGTAGAGAATAGAGAACAATCTAGGAAATGGAAACCTAGAATCAAGAAAAAGAAAAGGCACTTTTCTTTAACGGACTATTTATTTTGTGAGGTTTCACAAAGGATCACTTCAGCTACAGCAGAAATTGCAAAAATTATTTTAAAGATTAAATAAATGGAGGGAATTAACGTATAGAACAAAAGGTTTACTATGAGTAAGGCCCACTACCACCTGCTGCAGCAAAAAAAAGAAAAAAAAAAACAGATGAATGATTGCAATGCTTGTACTCAAGTAGGTTATAAAGATGAAAGTTGTTTAGTCTATTTTCAAGATCCATCTATATTGTCACAAATCTTGAGAAAATCATGCTAAGTGAAATAAGTCAGAAAAGGTAAAAAACCATATGATTTCACTCATAAGTGGGATATAAAACTGAAAGCAACAAATGAACAAACAAGACAAACAGGCAAACAAAAAACTCATAGACACAGACAACAGTGTGGTGGTTACTAGATGAAAAGAGGGGCTGGGGGTAGATAGTAAAGGGTAAACAGGGTCAAATACACGGTGATGGAAGGAGATTTCCCTCTGGGTGCTAAACACACAATGCACAGTGATGCATTATAGAATTGTACACTTGAAACCTCTATAATTTTATTAACCAATGTCACCTCACTAAATTTAATAAAAAAGGAAAAATAATAAATAATATATTTTAAGTCATCTCAAAAATGTATATTTTAACCCTGAAGTATAAGCTTCCCAAGGAGAAAAGGATTGTTTCTTACTGATCTCTATATCCCTGCAGCACATCCATGTGCTTAACAATTAAAAAGGTTACTTAATAAAGAGAATATGAAGGGTTAAAAGAAAAAAGAAGAGATTGGCAAGGATAAAAACACACACAGTATAAAATAGAGGGCAATTTGAGAATTAAGTGTATTATATATCCACTTTACATATACACAATCCTTTGTACTTTTCACATCTGTCATAAGCTTAACACTTTCTAAGGTAGGTATAGTGTTACTGCCCCATTCAACAAATGAGGAACCTGATGTCCCAAGAGGTGCCATGACCAGTCCGAAGCTCTACTCCTCCTAGATGGAATAAGACGTGCTCTTCTGACAGACACTGGTTATATGTGAGAATTATCAGAAAGTAGCTGCTTGCACACAAGCAGGAAAGGAAGAGCTTCTTGCTGCACAGCTGCACTGTGTGAGCAGCCTTATGCTCAATCACGCAGGTGATAAAAGTGAAAAGGATGTATACAGACACCTCGCTGAAGACAGTCTTTGCAGGGATGGGAAAAAAGAAACCATCATTCTTAGCAAAAGCTACATGGGGTCAAGTGCTGGAGTTGTTCAGTGGTGTCTAGGTGTTATAGCTACGCACTTACAACTTAAAAAAAACAAACAAACACTTTTATTATGGAGAATCCAGCAGGGCCAGGGATTTGGAGGTAGTTTTGTTGTTACAGGTCTGAAATTCTCTATCTCCAACTTCTCTGTAACCACAAAAATATCATTTAATCACACACTTTGATAAATGCAAGTTTCTTAGAAATTAATATTCCCATTGTAAAAGAAGAGACTTTACTCAATAAATATACTTTAACAAACAAATGCATAGATGTGCTAGCCTCAGACAAAAAGATAAATCTTGTGATTATTAGCCACATCCAATGAATGAGAGGACAGCATAAAAAGTAAACAAAATTTTTTCTTAAAAGTCATTAGGTGAATACTGAAAAATTTTATAGCATTTTAAAGATTAAAAAACATATCTATATACATTTCTGATTTGATATCAAGCCTATATCAGTAAAATAAGGCAAAAATGAGTATCCCTCCCACATTCTACCTGGACTGATGTCAGAGGAGATGTTACTTTTAATGAAGTTTTACATTATGACAAGTCTCTGGAGAAGTGAAGTTTCTATAGGGAATAGCTATATTTGAACTAGACAGCCCAAGGATTATTTTTCTGACTAAAATAAATTTATAGGCCTAACATTTTGGTTTCTGGAAAGATACTACCATGTAAAACCACTTTCCTTACCTACCCTGACAACAGAGCTGTGTGACTGGCACAGCGCTGCATGCTTTAGATGAGTTACTTATAACTGAGGGTTAGGTGGTGCTGTTCCCCTCTATTGACTGAGAAGCTGAGGTTCTAGAAGTCTGAACATTTGCTCAAGGCCACACATCTAATAGTGGCTTACATCTACCATCAGAGTAAACTCTACTTTTGTTCATAATGAAACAAACCAAAACTGTCTTCCCCAAACAGGGGTTTGTTTGAATTCTTTCATTCAGAGAAATAATCAACTGAAACTTCTATCAGTGATCAGTAACTCTATACCTACAAATATTTTTACCCTAAAGTCCACTTTACCGGAAACAATTATTCTTAGGCTTGATTATCTCTGCTATGTTTCACCTTCTTTAACTTTCAGCCTTTCTGGATCTTCATTTTATGTGACTCTCTTGAAAACAGCTTATTGTTCTATTTCCTCAGTCCAGTCTGAAAGCCTTTCCCTTTGAACTGTAGAATTTAGTTCAATTATGTTGAATCACTTACCGAAATATCATCTTGTACTATTTGCCCACCCTTTCTTATTTCTTACCCTCCCCGTTCCTTTCTCAACTACTCTGACTTTAGTGTTGGTCTCTGTAAGGAAACTGTGGAGTTTCCTATGGCGACTTTATTTTTATTATGTTGCTTGGGACATACTGGTAACGCTGAATTTGGACTATTATTTCTTTAAATATTCTATCTCCTACATATACTTTCTCCCTCTTTTTCCCTTCCTTTTGGATCTTTAATGTAAAGACATGCAGGAATTTCTCACTCCGTCTACCATCTCTCTCAACCTTTCCTTCATATTTTCCATACCGTAGTCCCTCTGTGGGGCATTCTGGATAACTATTTCAGTTCTATTCGACAATTCATTCATTCTCTCTGCGGCTGTGTTAATCTGCTAAATTTATGACATTGTACCTTTTATTTTTAGAGGCTCTATTGGATCTTTTTTCAAAAATGCTTTGAGAAATTTGATTGTCCCACGTGTCCTAATTATTTTAATGTTTTTATTTCTTTAGATGTTTTAAACATTTATTTTATAATGTTTGAATACATGATTTCTACTAACATGTGCTCATGGTGTTTTGTTCCCACATTTTAAAAAATATGAGCTCATGTTCCTTGGTGCCTTATGCACAGGAATCCTTTGAGAATTAAAACGTGTTCTCCAAAAGAGGATTTTCATCTTCCTCTTCCAGGCTAAACAAGGAGAACACCATAAATCTGAAATCACTTTAAACTAAATTATAGATTCTGGGTTTATTGGGCTACATACATATTATGAATTGACTGTTCTAACCCAAGTGACACTGAGCTTCTGTTTACTAAATATCAGGGGTGATTTTTTAAAAAAAAATTCTCAGAGCCAAGGACAAAATAAGTCAATTACCCCTACTATGTCCTCCTGCAGAGCTAACTGTTTAATCTCTCCTTTATCCAGTGATGGTGTTTCACACAGCAACTTGAAGGGGTCTCTGATCTGCTCTCTGGCTGTCCTCGGAGTCCAGGACTTATCTCTGTCAACCACACATGTGACTTATTATTTGGAGGGAAAACTAGATTCATTGTTAAGAGCAAATATGTACTCAAATGCTTACTTCATTTACTCATCTAGGGAGGCAATTTCTTATGCTTTATAACTCCAAGCAATTTCCTTCATGTCCTACCTAACATTTTAAATATGCATTAAGAATTATAAATGTGTGTTTGTTTCTGTTCTGTTTGTTGGTTGCCAGATGTGGGGGGGAGTGAGGAGCTAGATGAAAAAGGTGAAGGGATTAAGAACTACAAATTGGAAGTTACAAAATATTCACAGGAGGTGAAGTAGAGCATAAGGAATATAGTCAATAATATTGTAATAACCATTTATAGTGCCAGATGGACACTAGGCTTATTTGGAGGATCACCTTGTAAGTCATATAAATGTCTCAGCACTAAGCTGGACCTCTGAAAGTAATATAATATTGAATTTCAACTATAATTAAATAATAAAAAATTAAATTACTAATGTGTTAGGGAACATTTTTAGATTTTCCGTACCAGCAAGGATATTATTGAGCACATAATATAGTATATTGTATTTATTTTTCACTCTTAAACACACACACATATGTTGTAGGTGGATATTTAGTATTGTACTTAGTTTCTATAAAAAATTAAAAGGAAATGTTTTTTGCTTTTTGTTTTTTTTTTTTGTGCTGGCTACTGTAGGCTTGATCTGCCAACATGCAACTTGAAACTTTCATTGATATGCACTATTTCAATGAATATAAAAGAAAAACTATCAAACTCTTCCAACTGTTCCAATACTAGGTGGTTAACTGGATGCATGAGTTATAAACTGACCAGCCCCTGCTGAATTTTTAAGTGTAACATCTAGACAAAGTTCACACCTCACTCCAACATATATTTAAACACAGCTGCAAACCTTACTAAAATAACTATCTTTGAAAGTTTGTCAAGGGCACATAGTATTCAGTTAAGCACACTTTAAGACTGAATTTAGATCTATAGACTTCTACACTACAATAAGCCTTTCCAACAAAAAGTGCTATTTTAATAATTGTATTTAATTTGTACTACTGTTTATTTAGATGGTAATGAATCCTTTTATTTTGTGTGACTTATTATATACCTTTAGGCTCAAATATCCTACTTTTTCTCCTCAAACAAGTCATTCCATCCTTTTTCTAGCTCTCCTGCTTTTTCTAAATGGAAACTTATACTCCTGCTGAAAGAAAGGTGAATAGCAGGTCTTTATCTTCATTGCTGTCTAGTTTTAGCTTTCATAACCTTTCTTTAAAAAAAAAAGATTTTATTTATTTATTTTTTAGAGAGAGGGAAACAGGGGAGGAAGACAAGGAGAAAAACATCAATGTGTGTTTGCCTCTTGTGCACCCCCTACTGGGGACCTGGCCAGCAACCCAGGCATGTGCCCTGACTGGGAACCGAACCAGTGACCTTTTGGTTCACAGATCAGCACTCAATTCAGTGAGCCACACCAGCCAGGGCAACTTTCACAAACTTTCAAGCCCCAAATTTCTTTGTACTATTTTTTTTGTTTTTGCCATTTCCCCCCATTGGTTTAGAGTGTTCAACTTAATTAAGAAATAGACCATGGCTTCTATCATTATCATACATCTTAAATTCATAGACAAAAAGAGAAAGAGAAAAGGAAGAAATAGAAAAAGTAGAATGGAACAAATAAAAATACAAAATGATGTCACAGAATGTACCTTAATGTAAATAAACTAAAATTTTTAGTTCAAAGGAAAGGTATTCTTTCAAGATTTTCCTTTAAAATTAAAGATGGGTGGCTAGGAGAAGAGACACTTCTTTATTCTCCTCTTTTGTTTTCTGCTTAGCACACTGAGTACTTCTCTCTTCCCTGGTGCAGATGTGGTAAATTTGACCTTGAAGGGAATAAAAAGTCCTTCTTTAGGCTTTGACTGATATCATGTAGTATGCCCTCATCAAAGTGTGGTTCTTGGACCAACACCATCAATTTTATCTGAGAACTTGTTAGGGAGTCAGAATTATAGGTCCAACCTCAGACCTACTGAATTATAATCTGTGTTTTATTAAGATTTCTAGATGAGTCATATGCACATTAAATTCTGAGAAGCTGTGCTCTTGTGAATTTTTCCAGATAACTCCACTATTGTCGGTAATAAAATCAGACTTCCTCTCTATTTTTGTGTTTTATCCTGTGAATATTATTTTTGTTGAGACTCTATAAAAATAACGATTTAGTGATTTCAAGAGCTAGAGAATAATGTCTGCTACTTGAATATGAATCTTCTCCCATATTGTATGAACAACAAAAACTGCAAATAAAATCCCACGTCATGTATGCCTTCGGCATTACTAGGAGATAAAGAATACCTATTGTAGAAGAGTGATCAGTAAATACCAACAGAAAAAAAAAGTGGTTAAAGGAATGTCCAAAATAAGACACAGTTTAGGCTAATTAAATGTAAGCAGATGTTTGGGTTGGGATTCTGAAAAGTGTCTTGAAAGGAAGGCCAACTCAACTTGCATGCACCTTTTATGGTTTTGCTTTTCTTCTTTCTGCCTGGAATAAGGACATGACAGTGAAGCTGAAGGTGTCATCTTGAGATCCTGAGAGGGAAAGCAGAAGAGACCTGCAGACACCTCAGATATAACATCTTGACCCTGTACCAATACCAGTGCCACTTATTTAGGTACATTTTGTTACAGGAGAAAAATAAGCCCCATCATTTTTAGCTACATTTCTGTTTTATGTAGCCGAATGCTACTACACTTGATAAGCTTTTAACATAGTACCTAGACACAGTAAGCATTTGATACTTGATATTATTACTAATAATAAAGCGTTGCAATTTGCATCCATTTAATACTGATTTAAATGTATATTTTTTGAAAAATTATATGCCTTTATCTGATTAGCTTTGACTTTTAAAGAAGTTCTATTTTTTGTGTGTTTTATCTTCAATCAAGGATATTTCTTCATTGCTTTTAGAGAGGGGGGACATCAATGTGGGAGAAAAGCACTAATTGGTTACCTATCATATGTGCCTGGACTAGGGACCAAACCTGCAACCTAGGTATGTGCCCCAACCAGGAATCAAATCCACAACCTTTCAGTTACAAGACAATGCTCTATCCACCTGAGCCACACTGGCCAGGACAAAAGTTCTAATTTTTAAAAGTCAAAAACTGCCCTGGCTGGTGTAGCTCAGTGGATTGAGCGCGGGCTGCGAACCAGGCATCGCAGGTTCGATTCCCAGTCAGGGCACATGCCTAGGTTGCAGGCCATGTCCCCCAGCAACCACACATTGATGTTTCTCTCTCTCTCTCTCCCTCCCTTCCCTCTCTAAAAATAAATAAATAAAATCTTTAAAAAAAAAAAAAAAAAAAGTCAAAAACTGTCTTAGACCCTGACCTTTAAAACATAAAATGAGGTGTAATAGCAATAGAAACTCTTCATTGAACATTTAATTTAATCCAGGGCCTATACTAAATATTCTATATATATCTTCACTTCTAATTCACACAACTATCACAGAAATATATAACTTCCCTTTTACTGAAGTGTGAACTGAAAATCAAATATGTTAAGTAATTTTCTCAAAGCCACCCTTCTATTAAGGGGACAGGCTATTATTAAATTTCTGGTACATTTGACTCCAGAGCTCATGTCCTTAATGATCACATATTAATCATTACAGTCAATTATATACTATTTTGGTTAGAAATATCACACTTAGGCAAAAAAAAAAAATCTGAGAAGGGCACATTGTGTCATGAAACTCCTGCAAAATTCTGCTTTGGAGGCTGGAAGGGTTCAAGATCATCCTTCACAACAATTCTTTCTTCATCTTGGGAAAAGATGAGTGTAATTAACTGTTCCACCAGAGAAGATGGCGTTTCAGTTTTAAACTATTCCATTCCCAGAAGATAATCATATCAGTAAACACAATAAGAAAAGTTGGGGGGGAGTTCAAAAGTCTCAGGTAGGCTTAAAAGTGTTTCTATTCTTCACTAATGGTCCTCAAATATTAGCATGCAGCAGAATTTCCTGGAAGGCCTGTTAAAACACGGAGTGCCAGGTCCCAACCCCAGAATTTTCTGACAGTTTGTCTGGTGTGACTCTGAGAATCTGTATTTCTAAAAATACCCCACATACCATTGATGTTTTTGATAGAGCAGGTAAAGAGGACAGGGAGAGAGCTGGAAGAGGTGGTGATTTTAAATATAGTGATCAGAGTAAGTAAGCCCTTAACATCTGAGCTAAGACTTGATGGGAAGTGGTGAGTAGTAGTCCACATTATTTGGACTCTAGGAACAACGTAAGAAAAGAAACTTTCCCCAGCAGAGGGCTAAGAAATCTCTGTAATTATACACAATCTCATGCATAAATAAAAGCAACATTGTTTGAAAAACACTTTAATTGGTGTTTGTTTCTTGGAGTCATTCAATCAAGGCCTTACAAACGGGAACCATTAATTAATTTAAGGTCTGCAGGGAGAAAAACTCTTTAGTGAGGAATTCCTATAAAACAGGCATATTATCAAAATCATACTATCGAAACCATTATAGATTGATAGATTTAATATAAGACTGTCTTTTAACTGCTATTTGAATATTCATTTAAGCTATAGAATTCATAAACTGTTTCTGAAATCATAGTTTAACTCTGACAGTATCTCACTCTTCTAGAGCTAAGAATATTGTTGAGGAGCTATAAATCACTTTATGCAAGACGGAGGTAGTTTCTATCCAACAACATTAAAATGGGGTTTCAGGAAAAACTTTAGGCTACTTTCTCCCACAAGTTATAGGCAGTCTCTGAGTCAAAACAAATAGACAAACAACAAAACTAAAAAACTAGAAACAACTGATATCAGAGAAAATGTATGACAGCTGAGAATGTAGGAGGGACAGAACAAAGACAGTAAAGAGTTCTCGAAGGCACTAGATGGAACATCACATGTGCTTAACTTATCTCTTAGAAAGTGTTTACTTCTTCAGATGCCTGACCTTGCTGCTATAGACTCATCGTGGCTTTATCCGTGAACCAGTTCTCACCTGAGTCCACAATGAGTTATTCTGTCACTTAGCATCGAGGTGTCTTTACTGCATGTCCATCAGCCTTGCACTAAGTGTCTCTTCACTTATCATAAGTCTAAGCCAGAGTGCCCACAGTTTCCACAATGTTTCAGTTTAGAAGTGTTTTTTTTTATAGTTCACCTTGTTTTTGCAATTCTTTTTTTTAATTCAACAGTTGTTTATTTTTATAGCTGTAATCTAACAATTACATGATAAAAATGCCCCTGAAAAACCAAATTATGTAGCAATGAATGAAAATGTGTGAGACAATTTCTACATTCAGCAAGCTTATCTGGCAGAAAAACTAAAGTTAAAATGCTATGTAAAAAAGTTGCCCTTAAAATATTAATTCCTTATCTTTAAAAAAATTACTGGGTCAACCATGAAAACAGAAAAATGTCAGGCTGTAAGTAAATAATAGTTGTGTTTCGGTTATCGAAGCACAGGTTTTCCTCAGAGTGACATACGTCCTGCTTCACTGCTGCTTGCACTCTGCTGGGTTTTGACCCTTCTTTAAATCACGGTCTGGATCACGTTCCTCATCTTCTTCTTCCCCTTCCTCATACATCATCATCATCATCTTCTTCAATAGCTTCTCCAGCAAAATGCAACGCTGATCTTGGGGTTACACCATCACATAAAAAGTGACCAATTTCAGAGTCAGCAGCAAGGGGTGCAGCATCACCCAGATCTACACTCTTAGGAACTTCAGAAGGGGCAAAAAATATATTTTTAAAAAAGAATCACTGCCAACTATTTTGGTCACAGTATGAACTGTCCCACTTTCCTTGTGTTTCTGTTTCTCTTAATGATTTCAAAGTGACATTCTTCTCTTTCTTCCAATCTGTCTGGTACCGATTCCAACCCCTAATTTCTGGTCCATCAGAAGAGATCAGAACCATCTGGTTCTGACTTCATCCTATATTTCTCTGTCAACACTTCGTCTGTGAAATATTCATTGGTTCAAGTGAAGTACTAAAACAAAACTCACAGGCTGGCCAGCATCTCAGGACTTCACTTTAATATCTTTCAAGTGTTTCAGAATGGGGTCATCATGTTCCTCACCGTATCATTGAGCAAGTCAGCTTTCTTAGGAAAAAGTCAACCAAACTTCAAGAATTCTCTTGGGATCTTATTTTTCTTCATCCTTTTTCTCATCTTCAATCATTTTCAGCTCCTCCAAAATTTCAACTTCCTCAATGGGTTTCCATTGACATTTCTCTTCCATAGGTTCATAAATTGCATTACTGATCTCAAATAGCTTATCAAATAAAGGCTGATAGAAACAGCATGCTTTCTTTCAAGACCATGAACTTCCTCATAGAACTTGGCACATGAAACTTGTGCACATGAAACCTGAAGATTCTTGAGAGCACTCACTCACTGTTAAGTACTTCAGGAAAGCTTTCATTGCATCCTGTCAGTGTTTCTAGCAGACCATCAAGTGATTCTTGGGGGGCTGCAAGAATCTAAGGATTCTGTGCCATCTGAACAGTCAGTCAGTTGACGCACTTGGAGTTTTGTTTCTTTACTAGTTTCTTCTTCTACTTCCTCAACATCATCCAAATCTTGACCAAGGTCAGACTGTTCTTTGTTGTCAGTGTCTGCCATGCTGTAAGAACTCCAAACACTGATGGCTAGCTAGCATGGGGAGTCAGGTGGCCGGAGCTGCACAGTCAGAGACTCAAGGCAAAGGCAGGAGAAGCAGGAGGCACTTTTGCAATTCTGATGGTAGAATTTTTATCTGGAAACCCAAGCCCAGAGACTGGGACCTGCTACCTAATGACAGATCAGTTTCATTCTGATATCTTGCTTTCCTAGATTTGCAAATATCAAAAGAATTGGGAATCCTCATTACTGCACTCCATGTGTATGTACACATAGAGAGTTTTTCAGCCATGGCACGTGAAGGTGATCTCTCAATGAACCACCTACTTCCATGGTTCCCCAGGCTGTTATGTTTTTGTTCCATCTACAAAGTGTCTTCATCTGGTGTTATACATAGCACTTGTCAAGATTTTACTCAAGGGGAAATTCAACTCTATATGAATAAGACACATAGGAAGATACTGTCCATTCTCTTCTCCCATTGATTTTAATGCATTTCTTGTAACGTGTACATCTTAAAACATTGCTATAATTTATTTCTCCATTTAATTCTGATTCTGCTTTTCCCCCACTTGACTTTAGACCCCTCAAACTATACACTATGCCCTAATCATTTTTATATTCTCAGTAACTCTGATTGCTTCTGGTGTACAGTAATTATTCAGTAAATACGCAAAGAACAGATGAATGAAGAATGGATGAATAAATGAATGAGAGGCAGTATAGACAAGTATATTTTGGGGACCAAAGAGACCTGGGTGTGAGACCTAGTTCTTCCATGTGATTTTAGGTAAGGCACTTAAAAACCCCTTCTATTCCATGTCCCTAGTCTGTAAAATTTGAAAATTTGAGAAATAGTACTACCTAACTCATAGGGAAATAGTAAAGACTAAATGAATAATGCATATAAAGGACTTAACACAATTCCTGGCATGTAAAAAGCATTCTTTAAGTGTTATTATTTTTATTATGAGTGGAAATAATTTAGCCCAAATATGTTGTAGACATGAAGACTAAATAAAAATTATTGAAGAGGGATGGTTATTTAGAAGCAGAGGAACTCAAATCTTGTACTGAGAATAAAAAAAAGATAAGCTGGAGAATAGATGACATCTGGAAGGTTATCTGAGGCTTTGCAGTGTAAGTACATTGCCCAATATCACTGTCTGAAGCCTATTTTAAGCAGCCTGTTGGAAATGAGATTGAGTTGAGACATTGCTTTATTGCCCAAATGATCAAAGTTTGGTGTCGAACCAAGCCAAACAGGAACAGCTCTGAATTTGTCTTAAATAATATTCCCCTCTCTAACCAGTTTTGTCATTAAGCATACAGACAACTTGATTTTTATGAAAACCAAACAGAGATATGCAGCATTTTATTTCTGTATTTTCACAATATTTTTATACACATTGTGATTAAACTTTCCAGAGTGATTATTCAATCATGTTTTGCTGGCCTAATTGCAAAAATGGTCTCAAGTCATTTGTGAGTAAAATTATGCCAAATGTCTTAAATCATTTTACATCTCCAAGCTGTACCTACAAGGATAGGATTATTTATAGCCACCTTCTAGTCTAAATACATTTTAGCCCTAAATTCTTCAAAGTTACTAACAATGGCACCAACCAAGGAATGGGTGGCAAACACAAGGCCTGTGGGCCAAATCTGGCCCTCCACTTTGTTTTATCCGGCCCGTCCCCTTGTTTCTACCTGGCAGCAGCGCTGAGCTCTTGCTTAACTGTTAAGGAGTAGTTATGTTTATACAGTCCTAAAATCACATTCTACCCTTCAAAGGCAACCATGAGGCTGATGTGGCCCCCGATGAAAATGATTTTGACACTCCTGATAAGGAATCAACAACAAAACTGAAGTTTCATTATCTCCATTTCTTCCCTCTGATTTATGAATCAACATTTACTTTGTATTAAGTATACATTTACTTTCTTCTTTTCACTCACCCGTCTCTTTCTGTCGCTCATGAATAGTTACGCCTATTCATGCTCTGAGAATATGCGTGGCACAATGTCTTTAGTTATATTCTGATTTGAATGGATGTGCCTGGTTTTGGCAATGGGTTAAGTTCGAGTTCACAGATGTAAGAAAGTAATTAATGAACAATATCATGTTTTAGAACAGTGTTTCCAAGCATGGCCAGCAGCATTTAAAAAAATGGCTTTCCCTTAAAATGCACATGTATGCATATGCACATGTACATTTCAAGAACTAGTCAGTTCTTCATGAATTTCTCCTTTTTTAAATAAAGAATACCTTTCACCTTTTCTCATGTCTCACTACTATTAGGTGTCTCCTGATAACAAGATGCTTAAGATCATAGAGATAGTATGCTGACTGGAGAACCCATCCTCAGTCGGATTTACTACGGTTCATTAATCAGCCTACATTAACCAGTGTAGACTGAATCTCCCCTAAAGGTCGACTACATTATGCTCAGTAAATATCACTATGACACTACATAATATAGGGCAAATAAGTCACTTCTTTATCCATTTTTTAGCTCTTAAAACATCTCTCACTAGTGTAGTCTATATTCAGTGAGTCAGGAAAACAACCATTAAAGTGAGGGAAAACATCTCAGTGTGAATAAGTATTCCGTATTGGGAATAAAAGCACCAAATTACAATAGTTTGATTAATTTTCAGTGTCCCAGAAATTTTTATGTCACAAAATTTAAAGTTCTTTGACTTTTAGTTATCTTCAATAGTGAATAATGAGAGTATATTTGAGAGTCAATATAAAGGAGAGAATAAAGAAGAATATTTAAAACAATAAATAATCCAAAATTCATTTAAATTAGATCTAGGCATACACAAATCCCGGCATACGCACACTTATTAACTGTCCCTCCCACAACGCTCTCTTCTCCTACCCCAACAACTTTCAAACGGGCACATACATGCTCCGTTTTAACTCCTATGCCCTTCCTTGGACCAGTCAACACTCCTTACGCACAGCACAAATGGAAGTCTATCAGCTGCACCCCCTTCCACCAACTCCTGCTAAAATTCTACTGCCAAACCAGACATTAAAGGGGCGATGGGAAGATGCAAATGCTCAACATTCTGTAACTTAAATAGGCAAATTATATTTAATTCAGAGTTTTTATAAAAATATAATTCAGACCCAGAAACCTTTAATTAGTATACTTTCATTTGATAGTTTAGAAAACTAAACCTCATAAAAATGTTAGGTGGTCACCAAAGTAGCATCTCACATTAGCATCTAGCAACAATTTAGAAACAGTGAATAAATATATTTCCCTAAGTATTAATGAGGGCAGGCTGACAAAAGTTTTGCTGATATAAGACCTATCCTCCAAAATTGATCAATAATCTATTCCCCTAACATTCTGGAATTAGGGAAATTAGTTAATTCTATATGCAATTTTAGATGAGTAGTAATCAAACCTTCAGTTACAATGAAGTATCCCTAAGTGCTAAGCTGAGTTCTGAATATTTTTTGTTTAGTTTATTTAATGTTCATAACACCCCTGAGTGTAAGAATTATTACCTCCTCCTTGCACACCAGTGGGACAGAAACAGAAGGTTAGGTGTCCTAGGTCACAACATCAGCTGGTGAGGCAATCTGTTTCAGAGTCTGCACTCTTAGCCACCATACATACAGTGTGTGTGACAGCAATGGATACTATTTATTCTTTAAATCCACAGATACCAAAAGGAGTATTTACCTCAAGGATCACACACTGACAAAAGATTATCACATGGTGTCTCGCTTAAATATTAGAACGGATCACATCACTATCAGAAAAGTAATTTAAGAACACAGAAAATACATGTTAGACCACGTAGCTAAGAAAACCTGGGGAAATAGCTGCAAACAGTTTACCAGCTGAGAACCACTATGATTCCCCTCTTTAAGCAAAGGTATCAGGAAGACAGGAGCCTAAGGGGCAGAAAAGTAGGCATCACTGGCCTGTGCAAATAGCAGCTTTGGGAAAAAAAATACTGAGAGACATGCATCAGTCATGTGAGGCACCTCCATCCTCCCCGTCATTATGTACATTTGAGAATAATGTATGCATGCCAGGCTGTCCAGCACATGTGTGTCCCAATGTGTGGCATGAGGGCACTGGGAGAATATTGATAGAGATTAAATTGGAATTAATATCTAAAACAATGAACTAATAATTTGGGTTTTATATTTTTTTTTGTTTTGAGAGTTAAGTAAATATTATTTTTAGAATTTTTTATTTTTTTTAAGATTTTGTTTATTTATTTAGAGAAAAGGGAAGAGAAGGAAAGAGGGAGAGAAACATCAATGCGTGGTTGCCCCTAATGTGTCCCCAACTGGGGACCTGGCCTACAACCCTGGCATGTGCCCTGACTGGGAATCAAACCAGCAACCCTTTAGTGTGCAGGCCCGTACTCAATCCACTGAGCTACACCAGCCAGGGCATTATTTTTAGAATTTTTAAAAATCCTCACCTATGGACATTTTTTAAAAAATTCCTTTTAGAGAGAGAGGAAGAGAAAAAAAACTTTGATGGAAGAGAAAAGCATTGACTGGTTGTCCTCTGTACATGCCCAGACTAGGGATCATATGTGCCTGGAATGGGGATCAAATCACAACCTAGGTAGGTGACCTGACCAGGAATTGAACCTGCAGCCTTTTGGTTAAGGGATAATGCTGCAACCCACTGAGCCACACCAGCCACAGCAAGAGAGTTAAGTAAACATTATTAAAGCTAACTATTAGGGGGGGAAATTATACCAGAAATAGAAGTTCAGTGAATACTTGAACAAATTGCTAAACCAGTCAAAGAATGAATCATTTAACATAGTAATTAGCTTTGATAAAAATGTGTAAACCAAGCTTTAATTCTTTAACTTGGTGAACTTCCTTTTTTATTTAAGGTATTAGTTCATTGATTCTTTAACCTCTTGTATACTAGCTAGAAAAAAAAATCAGATGTTCATAGAGTACAGGATACTCCAAGCTTCCACAGGAAGGATCAAGATACCAATATTCAGCAGCCTTTACAAAGAGGATGCTTAAAAAAAAAAAAAAAAAGAAGTGGCAATTCTTTATTCTTTAGAAAGATGAAGGCATATTCTTTCAACCAATAAGTACATTTGTGGCATTTAAGAGAGGAGATATCACTTCTCATAAAGACTATAAAGATAGTAAAGAGGAATATATAGAAATTGCTAAAATTGTATCTGGCATGGGTGATTTGAAAGCCACTTATTACACTGTGAATGAATCCTTGCATTTAAAGAATAGAAACAGGAAACCAGATGAGGGATCACCAAACAAGTATCTGTCTCTGTTGATACAGCATCAAGCAAAAAGAAACCTATGACCAGGCACTGATGCAGACAGTTAGGGTTTGCACTTTGCAACATTTCCCAGCCATAGCTGGTTGCACTTGCAAGCAAGTCTTTTTCTCTCTGGCCCAGCTATGCAGAGCCTGAGACATTATATTGCAGGAGATTCCCAAACTAATTAGGTTATGTTGTCCTGGCTTTTTTACAGAAATCTTAAGAAAGAAAATACTTTGTCTTTGTCCTCCTAAACCTCTTCCATTACTTACTTGCCCATTCCCTTTTCAATACCCAGTGAACTTCTATTGCTTACTTGGGATATTTTTTAGTCTCAACAAAGGGCAGAATCTCAGAGTCTTGACTAGATGAAGGAAGTAGTAAATCTCGAAATCGTTCTGTCAAAAGAAAAATAAACATTAAGCTATAAAAATATTCATGAAAATAATTTCAAAATAGAATTATTTCCTATTCTTTTAAACTTGTTAACTATTTGACTGTGTATCCTTCATTAGAAATTACCCACCATTTTCTATACTACTAAAATACATCTATTTCACTTTAATGGCTGTATATCTTTTTATGATTAGTATATCATAACAACTCAAATGCAAAAATAACAAGAATTTACTAGTATAGACTAATAAAGCCTTATAATTGAAAGATTAGAAGAAACACACATGACCAATAAATATACCAAGAGATGCACAACCTCATTGGTAATCTGGGAAATGCAAACCCAAATCACACACCACTAGAGAGTATGCACATGCCATGGCAAGCAGCTGACAGAAATTAATCTCACAAGGCCAATGTAAGCTTTCTATACTTTGGTAGGAGTGAAGGCGGTTTAGCATGATCTTTTAAGCTTAACCTTTGCATGCTCTACGAGCCAATATTTCCATGCCCAGATAAAAACCGAAGAAAGCTCCCCGTAATCTCAGGGAGCAAGGTGGACAGGTTCACAGCCGCAGGGCTCACGACCACACAGTGTAAACAACTCCACTGCTCATCAACAGGAGACTGCACAACTGTGGTATGTTCACACAAGGGACAATTAATTCAAATAAAAACATTATAAATTCAGTTACAAATATAAACATAGTGAATCATATTAGGATGATGTTGAGTAGAAAAAAAATACCAACCAGATTACATATAGTAGAGTATTTTTCTTTTTTGTTGGTGAGTTAAAAAAACAACAGCTGAGCAATGTATTGTTTAGGTATGTTATATATGAAAAAACAATGAAAAAAGGAATTATATACACAACTCAGGGTAATAGCTATCTTTTAGGAGGAGTGAGGGGATTAAATAAAAAAGCAAAAATGTAGGTGTAAGTAATTGTTAATATTACACATGTATTAACTACAGCATTGTAAATGAGTGAATAAATGAGTACATTAGGCCCAGGAACTGTCCAATGATAATATTAGCCCATGAACCATGCATTTAATTAATAAAATTCTGTCCATATACAGTTGGTTAGGAAGAAAGGAGGGAAGGAGAAAAGAGGCAGAAAGAGAAAAAGGCATGGAGGGAGGAAGGAAGAGAGGGACAAAGGAGATAATGAAGAAGGAAGGGAGGGAGGGAAAAAGAAAATAGTAAAAACAAGAGAAGGATGAGCAGAGGAAGGGAGAATCCTCAGTTCTACCTTAGATACAGCTGTACTCTACAGCCATCTGCATTGTACCAGCTATCACTGTAATATGGATTCCATATTTCTAGGACTAGATATTCATTACCTCTGGAGTCACCTCTTGTGGAAGTCTTCCCTGATCCCTGCTTTCTTTCTCTCCTCTGAGAAATCTGGAATAGATGGCCCCACTCTGTGCTTCTGGTACACTCTGTGCTCACATTCTCACAGAATTTATCACACTACGTTTGTATGGTTATATGGTAGATATATAATCTAGTAGGTGGGTATAGTGTCACCAGAATATGGGACATTATCTGATGCATACATATTAAGATGCTAGATAAGTATTATCTGAAAAAGTATTTCCAATTTCCAGTTTTGCTGAATATAGAAAACTGTTTGCAAAGCTTAATCATAATGCCCTTAGAAGACCCCGGATGCTACCAACCACCGGAAGGAAGCAAGGGGAGCTGTACTTCAGCTTTGACAGAGTAACACCATTGGGCTGAGACACAATGCAAAGCTGAAAGTCCAGGCTTCAGTAAGCCTCTCACTAATGGACAGTGAATGATTTCCACAAAATACTAAAAATCTATACTTAATGACATTCACCATTTCCCAGTTACTGAATAGTTAGATGTTAAACTTCCATGAGCACTGTGGCTACAAACTACGGCTGAGAGGCAGGATGTAGACTTTAATCTTCATATTTATTAAAACATATGAATCAGAACTAACTTCTGCTCTTGTGTTTTCACTGCTTTGACAGTTCTTATAACACACCTGGGGAAGAACTAAGAAACACAGGTGGTTGCACCTTACAGTCCACATGGAAGCACACTTTATTCTCTTTTCAGGATGCTTATTCTTCAACTTGAGTTTTAAAATTTTAAGTTACATTATTGACTGATATACTGCAATTTTTAATCAACAGAAGTAAAATACATTTCAATGAAATGTCTAGTAATTCTTCTGATGATGTGACCCATGGTCTTCAGTCAACTTTCCCATTTATGTAGTGCACCAGTGAGTTATTCGTAGTGTTCCTCCTTTTCCTTTCCTGCCCTCCATTTATCCGTTTCTTAAAAAGTCATGAAACATAAAGCCCAAGACCCAACAGCAAACATAATGAACTTTACACATCAAGTAACAAACTGTTTAAGCAAATAACTGTATTGAATATGTTATATACTTGGTTACTAAAAATAGATATGAATTAAAGTATTACTGCATGATTCCCAAACTGATCTAAATGCAAAGAAAAAACAGAATTCTTAATGCAAACAACTATAATATAATACGACTATAGGATTTTCCCCAATTATATAATCATAAAGTACATTTGATAATAAATCTAGAAGAAAATCTCTGAAAATTACATTTTATTAATAGGCCTAAAACAAAATGAAACAAGACATAAAAAAAAAATAAACCTCCCCCAACACACACAGAGAACAAAAGTAGTATGTAAGAGTTCACTTATAAAGCTACTCAAACTATAAAATCTATAATTAATATTCCTACATTTGGAGCATCCTTTAATATGAATACTATAAAAACAAGGAACACCAAGAGAATATGACGACACTTGAGTAGCTATTATGACTGTCAAAAAAATAGTCCACATATGTATAACATAAAATATAAACAGTACCTTAAAACTATATCCTTTTATTCATTTTTAATTAAATTTATTGAGGTTACATTGGTTAATAAGATTATACAGGTTTCAAGTCCACATTTCTATGGTACATTATCTATATATTATATTGTGTGCTCACCATCCAAAGTCAAATCATCTTCTGTCATCATACATTTGGTCCCGTTTGCCCTTTACCATCCCTCCCACCCTCCTGCCCTCTGGTCTATGTCTATGAGTTTCAGTTTTATGTTCCACAGATGAGTGAAATTACATGGCTCTTAACTTTTTCTGATTACTTATTTTATGTAGCATAATATTCTCAAGGTTCATCCTTGTTGTTGCAAATGGCAGTAGTTCATCTTTTGTTATGGCTGAGTAGCATTCCCTTGTGTACATGTACCACATCTTTATCTAATCATCTATCCAAACACACTCAGGTTGTTTCCATGTCTTGTCCACCATGATTACCACAGTGAACACAGGGGTATACCTCTGTGAATAAAGTTTTCACATTTTTCTACCTGAAAATTATGTCCTTTAAAAAATTTTACTTTTTATTATTCTACTCATAAATTCTTAAATGTAGACAATTAACTATCTCATAAATGTGATTGTTTTTCTTTATGAGAATAAAAATAAATGATTACATTTATGCTTAGAAAAATCCAAGTGAATGAAAATTATTTCTAATTCTTACATAGTGTTTCTTTAGTTTCCCAGATTCTATCACCTATTCAATTAGCATTCCATTCTTTATATGATACCAGAAAAAAAGAGCCAAGTAAACTGATGTTTCCTTTGGTAAGTAGCAAAAATTATAAAGTAATACTGTTCTGTTGCAGCAAAATGCCACATCAGATGATTTACTTTCTTGGTAGGCCCAAAGTCTATTTCTTAAGAAAATGGTAATTATCTAAATACTAGGGCTCAGTCCATTCACAGGCTTCTTAAAACAATTTCATAAAAGCTGGTGAAAAGAATGAGAGGACTTTCTGCAAACTGATACTCTGATGAGCTAACAGTGTGATCATGTCTGAACATGATTTTCTACCAGGAGGGGATGTAGCGTAATTAACACAACCTTTTGTAGATTTCCACCCACTCTTCCTTTCTCCCCTTTCATTAACAAAAAAGATTCTGAGGCTACCAGAACTGGTTAACATACTGCACACAGTTATATTAATTTAAATTTGCTGAAAAATCAATTGTGAGAAAATATACTTAATTACTGAAAAATGAAAGCAAGAAAAATAAAATACTTTGCAATTCAAATTCAACTTTTTTTGTACACTTATGTACAAAAAGTTGACAAGTTCTTTATTTTCCCCTTTGGAAAATGGCCAATTTATAATATGCAATATTCAGAATGTAACAAACAGGGTAAGAATTTGCATACTACAACAAAAGAGTATACAAATAAATTCCTGGGATGAGAATAAAATAATATCTTCTCCCTATCACTATAAAAAAGGGAAAAAAGAAAAAATTAAAGACAGAATAAAAATATAAAGGTGTTGCTGATCATGCTATTCTCTTGAACTCTAGAAGTCCTTTATATCTAGAGATGTGATCACAGCCACCTAATCAGCGCCTGTAACAAGAACCTAAGAAACTGTTTGCTGGAGGGACTCTGTCAAGGTTTTATCAATTCCAAACCATTGTTCCCCCAAGGAGCCCCTCCACAGTCTCCAATATGGAACTGAGTATTTTAATTTCTTAAATACTAGATTATAATGAGCAGGGAAAAACATTAGAGAAAACATCCCTAAAGAATGACAATGTTACTTTAAAAAAAAAAACTTGAAAAGAAATTCTTGGCATTTTTATTAATAGATACAAACTTTCTTCCCTTTCTCTTAATGTTCATTATACTCAATTTGCAAGTTTTAATTTTTTTCCAAAAAGCACTGAAACAAATCCTTATTAAGAGATCTGAAGCAGACTGATTAAAGACTTTAGTTTTTACAATAGCTAGTACAATGCAATATACAATAGGGAGCTACAGAATAAACGTTGCAAAGAAACGGACATTACTTCCATGCTCAAACTTAAAACTAAAACAAGATCAGTAAATGATTACCTCATATTTTTATGATTTACAAGAAACACTGGAAATGATCTCATAATACAGGAGGTATCAGAAGTGGCTACATGTAAGAAAAGGGACACCACAAAACAAATCTTTCTTTACTCACTGCAGTACGTAGAAGCACGTTTATAATAGAAGATAGCAAACTGGATGTCAGAAAAGGAGTCCTCTATCAACTTCTGTCTCTGTTCTTAATTCCTTTTTTCAATTGAAAAATGAGTCAGAGGAGCTCAGTGGTCTTTAAGTCATCCTTCAACCTGGAATCCCTTTAAGAACATATGCTTAAGGACAGGAAGGGAATCTTGCCAAAATCACTGATAAGGAGGGTGGTCATATGTTGATTTACCTAGAATGTTTCTGGTTTACGCTTTTTAGCAAGCTGCTTAATTTAGTATTCGCCTCAATTTTATTTTTATTAAATATTACTAATAAAATATGCTGAGTGAGCTATGATGGATATAAAGGAGTGTCTCCCCCAAATTCTGTTTCAGTGACGTACTTGTCCAGCTGTGGGGAGTGCAATAAGCAGGTGGGTTCTAGCTGTCATCTACATTAGGACCTGTCTCAGGTGCAGGGGAAATGCCTTTCCAGGAAAAGCTCATACCCAGAGACTGAACAAGGCAGGGATATTATAGCCCTACACAGCAATTTTGACGGACAACATTTGCTCCAGAGTGTCCTTCCAGGGTGGCCTGGGATTTGTAGAGCCTGCCTGGTTGTTCAACTCCTTCCTCTACCACATCCCACACCCTTCCTTTTCCATTCATTGGTGTTGATCCCTAATACGTTTCCTACATTCACTTGCCAGTGAATTACTTCTCAGAGTCTGTCTTTGAAGAATGCAGGCTGCAAAGGGTGGGCTTGAAAGACCTCCACTTTGTACACAGAGCTTCTAACATGCTCTCAGCTATTCTTGGGTGAGATTCACGTGCATGTAGTTATATCAGAATAAATCATTTTTTTCCATTCCTTTTCAGAGATAATGTAACTAACACTTTGTTGAAAATACAGGTGCTCACTGTTAAAATGAAATACTCTTAGACACACATTCTTTCAGACAAGTAACAACATCTAGTGTGGGCCAATTTGGGGGGAGGGTACAGAAATAAGCAAGTGCCCCTGCGGGTCCATGAGATACACTTGCCAGCTGCACCATGCTCTGGGAGGCAGTCCATGAGATGCACAAAGCCATTATGCCTTTAAGGTGAGGGTGTCAGTGGAAAATTGTCATTTAGGTTGATATGACAAATATATATAGCAAATAGAGGTTAAACACTCTACCATAATGAATATAAAGTAGCCTGAATACTCTTATTATAGTGCTTTCATTGTTTTTTATAAAGTATAATAAATCATTTCAAAAGTAATAGGCTAAAAATAATGATTAAAAAAGAAGTAAACATTACATTTATTTTTCTCTTTCAAGAAAGCTGGTGATGAACACATAACTCAAATAATAAAATGTTTGTCAGCATTTGCCATCCACTGGAGGCCATAATGATTTCACTAAACACGTGAAAAGATACAAATCTGTTGATGTTGGATCAACATCTACTCCCAAAGTTCCTCATTATCTTATAAAAACTATGTCAAATAATGACAATTTAACACATAAATATTTAAAAGATGTAATAGGTGACCAATGTCAATAATAAAAGAAGCAACTTGACAATAACTGGAATCTAGGCAGCTGGTCTATGTAGATAATGCCAATCAAGTTGAAGGCTGGCTTTGTTGAAAGATAAGAAAATAATAAAGGAATTCTAATTTTATAGCATTGCACAAAAACAAATCATCAAGGCATGGAAAGGTGGGTGGGAGTGAGGAATTAGTACATGCTAAGTGTTCACAAACATCTTAAACTCTTACACTTTTTCTGCTAATTGTGTATCTCAACACTTTTTACTGAAAGGCAGCTTCAACTCTTCAAGGATCTCTAGCTTGTATTGTCAAATTATGAAGAATAGGTACTTGTTTTATTTCTCTTTGTCTCTTTCCTAAGTCAATTTCCTGTCTTTCTTCCCTATTTCCCTCCCTATTTTCCTTCCTTCCTTCCTTCCTTCCTTCCTCAAATTAAATGGAGTCCCTTCCAACAAAAATTTCTCTTTCTCACTTCTCTGTTCAGCCATTTCCTACCCATCCCTGACTGCATCACAAAATAGTTCCAAAAGATGTTTGTTTGTTTTTTCATTTTCTTTAAGAAAGTTAATTTCAGGGAAGAAAGTAAGATGGTAAAGACCATGTTTTGATTAATGAGGTACAAGCTAGGGGATGATGTCTGTGAACATGTATACTTTAACTATTTTATATAAATATAAAAGAATGAGGTATAACTATTGGAGTTAAAGAAGAAACAACGGCATGGATGAAGAAATCAATTTAAAACTAACAATAAAGCATGCAAAAAATTCCTTTCACCTAAAAGTACAAACAACAAAGGTAAATGAAGAAAAAAATTAATATAAAAAAGAGGGACAGAAAGGAGATTCTATGAATAAAGGGATTCTGACAGTGGCTAAGTATGTTTACTCTAATTAACCATTCTAGAATTGAGGTGCACTCAGGAAACCTATAGTGTCACAGACCGAAGCCAAAACTCTATTAAGCCCTTGCTATTATAGGTCTGTTATGTAATATTCTGGTTCTTCAGGAAATAGTGTTGCTTTAGAGTCAAGGTTTCGATCCTCAAAAGTTGAATTATTTCTCTTCCACCAGTGCAGCAGGGTCACTCTACCAATGAAGATTATTTTACAGTTCAATTTTGGACACATATAAGAGTCCTTTCTCAAAGGAATGTGACCATCTCTTTATTAAAGGGGTTCAGATCTATGTACTGACTCAAGTATGGGAAATAGATGAAGGCTGTGACTCCCTAGTGAGATGATTCAGGTTGTGCCTCTATTGCCAAGCCTAGAGTTTTCCTTTCATTTGTACAAATAAAGTTAGAATTTATTATGTCATCCACCTATTTGAGTCCTAAGGACACTGTGGTCAGTTAGTTACCACCAATGATCTCTACAGGTCAATCCTTTCTGATTACTCTTCTAGCTATGCTGCTCATTATGGTAACCACACCTATCTTGGCTTTATCGATTAAGTGCTGCCCAGTAGCCCAAGTCTATCAGAAGCCTCATCATGTCCACTGGGTTCAAGGAGCCCCCCTCAGTGCTGGCCTCTTTCACTTGTCATCCTCAGCCTGTCGTCAGCCACCACAGAGCCTCTCAAGGGTCCTAGAATGCCTGTCATAAGTAGTGAAAGAATTATTCAGGAGAATTTAACTAAGGGGTTGACAAGCTATCATACATAATAAATTTTCTCCAGCGCCCCGATCTCTGTGAGGTATTGAATAACTTCATCTACAGTTACCTAACAAGTCCACAAGCATATACACCAAAAGTCAAGAATGAGTATTTCTAGGAAATTCAGATGAAGAAAGGAAAATAGGCATTAACTTTTATTTTATTGGTATCTTGTTTGTATTTTTAGTAGTACTTATCTAAGACAAATTATTTTTCAAAAGATATATGTGTATACTGTTACAAACATTAAAATATCTTCAAGGGCACTAATCATTAAAACCTTCATGGGTACAGTCTCTACATTATAGCTTTTGTAACCCTGTCTGCTTCTCCTCCTGCTGGGAAGACACACACACACACACACACACACTGCTTAAAAGGGAAGGTGCAGATTAATTTTCTTCATAATATTCAGTAAATACTATTTAAATATATAAACAAAATGCACATCTAAAATTTCTTTTTTCAGCAAATATTTATTGATATCTGCTGAAATATTTAACAGGTAACAAGTTAGGCCCTTAATATACCAAAAGTCCATTAAAGAACACATATATGCTATCAAAAGATATATATACTTAAAACAAATAAGTGCTAAGTGCATACTACTAGGAGTCCAGAAGAACAGGACAACCAACTTTGCCTGGATATGTTGGTAATAAAAAGTAAAAGAATCAGCAATGTTTTGTTTAAAAAAGTGAAAGAAACCAAAAAAAGAGGTTCTGATCCATGGTGCTAGACAATAATTTTGCTAATATTTTTTCTCTTTTCTATATATTAATATCTAATGTCAGAGAACTTTAAATTAGTAGTAAAACTAAAAGTTTTAGAAGGAAATTTTATCGATTGAATCATACTTCATTTATCTATTCTCTCAAGAAACTTTTGTTAAGTACCTGTTATTCACCACAAATGTATTCTCAAGGGCAGCCCTGTTTATCACAAAAATGTCAGGGCAACAAAAGAATAGCAATGCCATTACAGCTACTTGAAAAAGAATTTAGAATGTAATTATGAAATTACTTAAAAAGGAAAAGAAGAGCTGTTCTCCTAGGGATTCAAAGAAATTAATGGTTTGTCAAAATGTGATGTTTTATTTTCCTTAGGAAAAGAAATATGCACACTAATCTTAGAAAAACAAATTACTTCAAAAAATAAAAAGCAAAAAAAAAAAAAGGGCAGACTTGGTATTGTACATCTAAACCAAGTACAAAGATATAGAGTATAATTTTTCTTTTCTGAAAAGTTTAAATGAAGTGAGTGTTCTATATTACCTTGGCAATTCACTATTGAATAACAATAGTTGCTATTTAAAATATTGCTTTCAAAGCAACATCGAAGGTATTCAAATTAATACTATTTTAAATAAATCAGAAAATCTAGTTGCTAAGCAAAAACATTTCCCCTTAAAGATATAGACAAATCTTCTGCAGATAAAATTAAAATGGAAATGGATAGCAATTGTAGGAGACAAAAGCAATCCGTTTCATTCTTTGATTGTATAAAATCACCTTCTCCATAAATACTGAGGTTGGTGTTAAAGGAATATAAAATACAGAATCTCATAATTGTCTTATGCAAGCAAAAAACAAAACAAAGCAAGCCACACTTGCCACTCAAAAGATGAGAACCTGATGAGCACAATGTACACATAACCAGAGCTAATAAATGAGTAAAGACCTTAATAGGAGATAGAAACATAAACATAAAAATCCTATACTTGACATATAACCTCCACCATATTCCCTGTGAGATTCTCTCAACTTTACCAAAATTAATCTATTATAATTCCTAATGTATGCAGAACTATATTATGCATATTCTAGAATTATTTCTCTGAAAAGCATCATACAGTTTTACATAGCAATAAGTGGAAAAAGGAGAAAACAACTCCCTCAATGAATTATATTGTAGGTGAAGAAACTAAAAGCCAGGCAGACTGGCTGACTGGCCTATGGTCACATGGCTAGCAAGAGGCAAAAAGATTAAAACAAAAACAAATCCCTCAAAACTCACAGTCCCGTGCTCTTTCCACTGCATCAAACTGCCTCATTCTTGGGAGGGAAAATAATGTACTCCCTTTTCTCCCATCCTCCTTCCCTTCCTTCTGGCCTAAGGATTACATGGTAACAGAAAACACAGCAGGGTCATACACAGTCTGTATGCCTCCACACTGGTACTGTTAACGTAAGGTCTGAAGGTAGGCAATGCAGTGAAACACAAAGGAAAATTCTTTCATGCATCCTTTTATTTTCTGAGGAAGTACGTTGATAAAAGTCTGTTCCTTTAATACTCATTATTCTGGTTTGTATTTTTAAACATACTATTTTTTTTTAATCAAAAGCAGCTTTTAAAAGAACTGCAGACTTCTCGGCCTCTAAATGCATCAGTGAATTAACGTCTATCACTGGCTTCCTTACAAAAATATAAACTCTCTTCTGTTGCCACTGAGGCTAAACTACAACAAAAATTGACAAGTGGGAAAGAAAAGAACAGAGGTTCAAGGAAAATGAAAGCAATTAACAGGCACTTTTGAATAGACACATTATTGCTACTAAGCTTTCCACAATCCACCTCTTAAGGAAAATATTATATTTTCATTTGTCACAGCAAATACACATTTTAACAATGTAGGCATTCAACAGAAGAAACACCTCAAAGTGATCAAGGCTCAGCTTGATTCTAATTCAGTTTCTGCTTTCTACATAAATTCTGAATACCCCCTGGGTGCACATATTCAAGAAGGAACAGGCAATTTTATCCAAGATCCAAAGAAACAGGAGGCCTTCTTCTACGTTTTTATGAAGTTCTAACCTAAAACCTTGGGCAAACAGAATTAACAGCATGCGATACATGGTCCTTTGAAACCTATCAAAAGGTGCTCTAAATACAGGACCTCCTGGTCAAAGACCGAACCCATGAAATGGTGGATTAGGGAAGAGTAACAAGCAAATATATAAATTCGCTTCTATTGTTAAGTTGTTTTACTGGACAAAATTGGGTTTTGTTTGACCCCTCTGGTGTTTTTGTATAGGCATTCCCAATGCCAGGACTGCTTGTCCTTCTGTAACCTAAGTCTGTCCAAGATTGAAGGGATCAGATTCCCATTCCTTGAAGAGGACTTCACAGACTGTGCCTACTAATAATGAGCATGATTTCATTTTTTTATTTTCAGCATAGTAAAGTTCGGTACTGGAATAGGGACTCTGAATCTCCTGTAGAATATAGAATAAAGCCTAATTTATTTAGCTTCACGTTCAACGTTCTTTAAAAATCTGGCTCTTGCCTATCTCTGCCGCCTGTCTCCCAACACTTTCCACTGTGAACTCGCAGTTCAGCTGCATTAACCTCAGATCGTTTCCTAATGACGTCACCCTTTTCATTGCAGTCAGTGTTCTCTCTTCCTGCAGTGCCCTTTCCTACCTAGAAAGTTGCCACTTTAACCTGTTTTCCAGCTCAAGTGAACCTTACAATGCTTATATAAATTTTATGATTTTTTTTACAACAGAATAAGTTGCATCCTTTTAAAGAACCCTAATCATATATCCTTGAGAGTCAAATGTCAGTATTTTGCATCTTTATCAGCAATAGATAGATATTAACATAGAAAATCTCTGTGACATTTATTTGAATACTAGAACGATTCACTCTGTTAACATAGTTTATCCATTTCTTTCCTCAGCTTATTTCTTTTTGAATTGAAGTAGCTCTTTATATATTGAAGACATTAATAGATAATTTCGACATATTTATTTTTGTTCAATTCCCTTATTATTTTAAAATGTTTATTTAGCTAAACGTACTTACTTTTCTCTGTGAATTCTTACAAGATATAATGGCCTTTTACTTTAGATATTGGTGACTATCAATTTTCATTTTCTTCAGATTCCTTTACAGATTTTCTATGTTAAAGTATTTAACCTATCTGGAAATAATCTTTGTCATTTAAAGATTGAATTTTTTAATAGGTGCCAATTGCTTTAGCTATTTACAAACTAATAGTTCATATTGATTTATGGAACTTACTTTTCATATGATATATGTTTTCATATATTAAAGGTTATTTCTAGGCTACCTATTTTCTTTATTAATTTACTTCTTCTCATTTTTGCTCTAGTACCACAGTATTTAAACTAGTTTAAATACTAGTTTTGTAGTTTATAGAAGGCAGTGCAGTAAATTAGCACATGCTTTAGCATAAATGAGCCTGAGTTCAAACTTCAATTCTTTTACTTAATAGCTTCATGTTCCTTGGCACATTATTTAGCCTTGTAAATTCTTAGCTTGTTTGTAAATTTTATTTCACTTTATAATTCATTTTAACAGAACCCGTTTTATCTATTCTTATTAATTTTTATTATTTTCTTCTGTTTTTTTAAATAAGCATTAATGTTTTTTACTTTGAGTTTTATTTTGATTTGCATGTCACTCTAAACTATCCTATTCTTAAAAAAAGTTGTTCATATTCCTCATATTGCTTGATTCTCAGTACTCACTAAAGTTATATCAATTTTTTCTGTGACTTCTTTTTAATATGGAAAAGATAATAAACATCAAATGAATGTCTTTGATAGGCTTAGGAAAATTTTGTTAGAGGTTTACATTGTAAAAGCCTACCTCTCTAGTTAAATAAACAAATATAATGTGTAATAAATATAGTTAAAATCTTCTTTTTAAAAGATAATTTGGGAAAACACTGCAGGGATAGGAATATTTATTCATGTAAATTGCATTCCAAAACCTAAAAAAAAGGAAAGAAAGAAAGAGAAAGGTAAAGTCCCACATCCACTGGGTTTGGATCTTGGCCCTGGTTGTCTTTTCCACTGTCCTCGCTGCCAACTTTGAAAGCTGATGATTGAAAACTGTATCTCAACCAGGGAAGACACAATACTCAAAACCACCACTGAACAGTCCACCATTCCAGCACCAACAAAAGATTTGTTCTGTTACAGTGAAAGTGGAAAGTCAGAGGACGTCACAAATGAGAAGATGGGGAAGAAAGGATGACAAATCACTTGACTATTTCTTAAGGACTCTCCCATATTCAAAACACATTTTCTTATTTGCTCCAATTGGAGACAGCTTTCTGTGAAGCACTGTCACTGTAAACAATGGAGTATGCAAAGTTTTATGTGTGGATTTCCTCTTTTTCTTTCCTCATAATTATGTGAATGATGTGCATAATAGCACCGCAACATTTTACTAGATTCCCAATACAGTGCCAACAACAACCAAAAAACCGTCTACGCTCAAGTTCGCCCTCACACTACCACAACCCATTTCAGCTCTTCTTCACTACCTTCACTGATTATTCTCCCCCATCTAGGAACATTTCTTGGGGTTCCCTAGCATGCCATGTCCGTTATTTAATTGCTATCTCCAAATCTTCTCAAAAATCTCATTTTGTATAAGAGTTTACGTTTTCCCACTCTAGTTACATGCGTTTGTGAAATCCCACACCCTCCTTCGTTAAAGCTCACGAATCATACTAAGAACAGTAGCAATTTTGCTAGATAACATTCCCCAAGTTCCCTTACTCAACTGTCTTCGAATCCACAGATGATAAGTATATTCCATCGGTATTAAGATATGTGTTTGGTGTGTTCACTTGGATGACAGTAAAGAATACTTTCTGCTTCATTATAATCCACCAAGCCACAATTTTGCTTTAAAAATTACAATTTGTTTAGAAAACAGGGACCCTATTAATTTAACTCCCTTTAAAAAGCACTTAGCAAGTGCATCAAACAAACGTGTACTTCAAAATGATCCTCATGATACTGATAATGACACAGAACGCTTGCCTTCCTGGCTTCTTTGAAATCATTTAGTCCATTACCACTAGAATGACTTGGCAGAATGACATATACCTTCTTGGCCACATACTTCATTACTGTCATACTTTTGCCGTTGCCTAAGAAATTATGGTACCAAGAAAATTCCTCACTATTCTTAGTTTCCTTCATATTATATAGTAAAATAAAACAAAATAATAGATAATAGAGAATCCAAACTTCTCTTAGGAACAGAACAAATCTTAATGAAAACACAACAATCTGTGCAAACAAACCACTTTGCTGTAATAACTCTACTTCCAGGTCCAGAAATTATATAATCTGCTTGTTTTCAAAAATAAAAAGTAACAATTTTTTTGGCCAGAAAACAAAAAATTTGTATTTTCCATTTTTGGGAACTTATAAAATGACTGACCTAAAATAAAACTTTATGAGTAGTGAATTCCAATAATTTGCTAAGCAGTCTCTGCATTTTCAGTGGGATTTTAAATGAGCTGTCATCTTCTAAAAAATGATAGCATAGATTTCATGTTCATTAACTGAGAAACCAAGGAGAAAACAATTTATTCTCCTTCATGAGAACAGATGGCCATTAAAATGTAAGATAAATTTCTAATTTCCCTGATAGAAAAATTTCCTTGATTTTTGAGGCTACTAAATATGGCATTTAACACCAGCTCATATTTATTGAATGATTTATTGTTAGTAAGTTATGTTAAATTCCATCAAATGAACTAAATAACTGTCTGTAATGATTTTCACATTCATGAAAGGCTAGAATTTTATATAGTGTTTCATTATGTAAATAATACACACTTGAAGATCTAATATATTAATTCTCATTCTGTCCAGATCTATCTGAATGGTTATACAAATAATTATCTGTGTATTTGTTAACTTGTTTCCTACTGCTAGTCACAGGCTAGATCAGTATGAGTTCAATCACACTCAGAGTTCTGGGGGAATTTAGAAACAGGATGGCTTTAGAAATAGGCCCATTTGCCAGGTGCTTCTTTTTATTAACTCTCTACTTACTGGTCTCTAATTTACTCAGTAATTCAAAGTGGTCTATACCATCCCAAACTTCACCTCTGCATCTTGCCAATAAGATCGTCTTTCTAAGGTTAGCAGTAATTCCCTTCACAAAATTATTGTGTGGTCCTATCCCACTGGACACCATCCCACTGGACACCATTCCCTCCACAGAACTTTTTTCTCCTCAGCTTCCTTGACACTATGACAAATCTTTAATTTGGCATCTTGGCCTCTAACCTGGTCTTTTCCTTTCCAATCCGCAGAATACCATCAGGATGACTGAAATATGAGGGTGGGACAAAGTAGGTTTACAGTTGTTCATGTGAACATCACGGTGGTACCATGAACTTAGGCACAATCTTGAAGTGCCTGTGACATTCTTTTGAGTTAATAAAGCTATTGTAATAATCATAACCTGTGTGTCCTTTTCCATATGAACAACTGTAAATATGCTTTGGCCCACCCCTGTAAAGTACAAATTTAATTGCATTTTTGGTTTAAAACCCTTCCATTTTTCACCAGTATCTTTAGGAGAAAAGACCAAGCTTCTTAGCAACTCCTAAAAGCTCCTCCATGACATGACCTCTGGATACCACTACGGCCTGGCCTTCCAACACTATGACATTTTCCTGGCATTTCACAACTGTTCACTCTCTGAGACATTCTCCCTGCAATAATATCCCCCTCTGACCAAATCTTATTTATCACTAAAACATAGTTTGACCTAGAAAGCCTCCCAAATCTCCCTCAAGAAGCAACGGCATCTTTCATTTTGGTGGGCACAGTACTACATTCGTTTCTGTATCTGACCACTGCCCCTCTAACTTGTAAGTTTTTGTGAAGCAGAGGATATGTCTGCTTCCTCTGTCCCTCCCTCCCTCCCTCCCTTCCTCTCTCCCTCCCTCCCTCCCTCCCTCCCTCCCATCCTCCCTTCTTTTCTTCTTCCTTTCTCCCTCCCTCCCCTGCTTTATTCCTTTCCTTAATAAACATTTACCTTTACTATGAACAACCCTTTTAAATCCTTTTAATAGGCCCTTGAGTACAATGGTAAGCAAAAAGAGATACAGGTTCCTACAATAATGTGTATAGTCTATTGAGGAAATTTGTCACACCAGTGTTCACACTTTGAATGTATAGTTACCAATGGAGATAAGTGCTTTCAAGGAAAGAAATATAGTGACGGCAGCATATATAAGAAATACCGCCAAAAACTGAGGTGTCAAAGAGGCTTCTCAGATGAAGTAACTGCTGAGCTGTGCCTTAACGATACTAGGTATATATGACTGTAGGGGTGGGCAGGGGTGATGGAGAATAATGTGAACACATGGACTAGGATATTTACAGGGTGGGAGGAAGCAAGCAAATCAAAAGGAATCAAAAGGCCAGTGTTGCTGCTATGCAGACAAGTTGGACAGAGCTAGAGCAGGGAGGCCCCTGCCCCAATCTACCATAAGGACTTTTTTGTCTTTATTCTAAGAGAAATGAGAAGCTATTAAAGTGTTTGAAGCAAGACACAGAGAGAGAGAGACAGAGAGAGAGGGGGGGAGAGAGAGAGAGAGAGAGAGAGAGAGAGGTTTAATTTGATTCATGATTGGAAGTTTCTATGGCTGCAGTACAGAGAATGGATTGGAGATGACAACTATAGTGAATTTTATCAGGAGTAGACCAATGTTGATTAAATCCAACTCCCCAACTGCTTAATTGCTAATTTAAAGAAGTGGACCATGCCTGGGGAAGAAAAAAAAATCAGAATTATTTTGATTTGTCTCACTTTAAATTTTGAACCACTTATCTCAGTAGACCTCTTGGCACAACTCAGGAAGGCCACCATGCTTCAGTCATCAATTTACTACTTCAAATGGTACATTATACCTTCTTTCTTCTCCTCAAAATTCCATATACCTTCCCCCATCCTCAGTCTCAGTGATGACCTTACTATTTATATGATCCAGAGAACAAGAAGAGAATTCCATTCATCTCACTCAGTGCCTGTTGACCAATCTGTAGCCATGCTCTGTGTCATCTTCTCTGTCTTCCCCCCTTTTACACAGCATGGACTGCCCAGCTGCCTTACCTGAAGTCAGGCCCTCCAACTGTACACTGGAATCCAGTCCTTACCTAACCTATTAGGAGGCTCTTGTGGACGGTGCTCCTGTAATTATACCTTTTATCCCTTCAGCAATATCAGTGCTCTCCTTTCTACTTCATTCTATTATTCATATTCCCAAAGGATGTAAACCTATTATAATAGCTCACATTAAATATATATGTGGATATAATATATATATATAAATACATAGACATACATTTATGTTATATGTGCTCTGAACTTATATCTGCCTTGTTCCTATATCCTCCTCTCTTCAGGAACTGCCCTATTTCTTTATGTAATTTTACATAGAAACTCCTTAGAATTTGTCCATTTTGGAAAATATTTAATTGCCAGGTCTTTAAAAATGTTTAACCCCTAATTTACGGTGTCCATCAATTTCTATAGGATGAATGCTCATATTATAAATGATTTAAAGCTGTCCAACTTGACTTCATTGGCATGGAGTTGGAAGAGAAGCCCCCAGTGACCCAATAAGTTCATAGGAGCTGGCCCCAACATACCACTGCATTTGTCTATACTAACCATCTCCACTTCGCTTACTATTATTATTTCTCAAACCAACTTCAGTCAAGTCTTGTTCTCAACACTCCATTAAAAACACAGCTCCTAAGGTCATTAATTCAGCCTTCATTTCCCTCTTTCTCAGCAGTATTTGTTTCAACAGCTCAATCCCCCTTTTGTGAAGCACTGTCCTGTGGTGTCCAGGACTCAGACTTCCCTGGTCCTCCTCTTATCCCAGGGACCACTCCTTCTAAGTTACCTTTGCTGAACTCTATATGTCAAAGTGTCTCAGGGCTTAGTCCTCTGTTCTATTCTCTATCTATACACATTTCTTAAATTGGTTAGACAATGGTGAGACAATATCACTTTTTAGGGCCAGTTTTGAGAACTTGTAGAGAAAATTTGGTTCTCACAATTATAAGTTACTAAAGTTTAGAGAGGAGTCAGAGACATTATATACCCTAAAATGTTGTGGAGAATACTGTATGACAGGACTTGTCTCATTTCTTGCATTCTTCTCTAATGACTTGCTAGACATTAGTGTAAATAATTATTAAAAACTGGAAAGTTTTTACATGATTTAAGCATGCACTAAAATTTCCAGGATTGCAAACACCCTATAAATTGCACTAATATTGTACTCTATTGTGTCTAGAACTTAACCAAAAGATGTTCACCATTTTGGAACATCACATCATAAAGAATATTGTGCTCATAGTGTTTCAATGACATTGGGAGCCTGTATTTACAACTATCTTATTCATGATCAGTCTGTATGTGGGTGCAAGTCACATATTTCTTTATGACTTCTAGGGTAGTCATACTTGAAAATTTAAATATTGAATGTAAATTATTTACTATAAATTATGTTAATAACTCCTTTATATAAAGGTTGGCATAATATATTTATTTTTATAATGTATTTGTGTATATAATATCTGTAAATTATATTTTAAGAATGTAAAGTGGGCATATAAAATGTTATGAAGCAAGGTGTTAGAACTCACATGGGTGAGAATTACTGCCCTTGATGACCCTATCCAGCTTCAAGGCTTTAAATCCATGAAAACACTAATTCCAGGTGTAGATCTTTAATACAGACCTCTCCCTGACGTCTGAAGTCTCACATGCAAATACCTACTCAACTTCACTTCTAGAAAGTCTAAGAAGCATCTCAAACTCAACATGTACAAGACTGAACTTTGAATGTTAACTCTTGCCCCCTCCCCAATATGTCACAATGTTCTTTATCTCATATTTATTTTTGATTCCTAACTTTTCTTATATTCAACCTTTAATATGTCAAAAAAAAATCCAGTCAGATATGCCTTTAAAAGCCTTTCACTTCTCATAAGCCAATGATTATCATACTTTGTTTAACCAGAATTTTTTCTTGTTTAGACATCAGCGAGAGGTTCTCTCTTTACTCATCTCTTAATTCCTGCTCTTGCCCACTCCCATCATTTTCTCTACATAGTATCCAGACCCTAATCACATGTGGTTAAGACCCTAATTGAAGACTTCCAATGGTTTTTCATAACATTTATAATAAAACTGGGGTCTGCAAGTACCTACTATATCTGGTTCATGAGTAGTTCTTAGACTTTATTCCCTACAACATTTCTACTTACTCAGCTCTGACTGCTTTTATTACTAGTCTCTGAACACAAACATTTGGTTGCTTCAGAGGCTTTGTATTTCCCCCTATTTTCCCTATATATTACTCCTCTGAATTCAGTGTTCTGTTCTGCTGACCTTCTATAATAGTCTGGATGCAGCCAAACCAGAAATGAATCTACATATTTTAAATGGAAGGAATTTAATACAGGGAACTAATGACCCCAGTGTGGGAAGAACTGAGAAGCCAAGTCAAAGATGGTGGTGAAGAAATCCAGAGAGTAGCAATAAGCTATTACCCTCCACAAGGACTGGTAGGACATAGGGTGTAGGTGAGGCTACCAGACTCATTAATAGAACCACCTCTGAAGCATCTCCAAATGATGGTATATCTCTTCCACCCACCCAACCAAAAAAGTTTGGCCTATTTTCTACAATGTTCAGATTTCTCACCTTTTCTGCCTTCTTCCTAAATTCAGGCTTTAAAAAAAAACACCAGGAAGTACATATTAAAACAAAATGAGTAACCATTTCAGATGTAGACTTCAACACTACACCTTTTACATTTGTCAGATTGAAAGCCCAAGTCCTCCACTAGCATCCAATACCTACTTGCCTCTCTGATCTCATGTCCTGCCACTATCTCCCTCAATGCCTGCATTTCAGCTCAACTGGTCTTCCCGCTATCCCTGGAATATCCAAAGTAATAATAAAAACTATGAAGTAAAATAAAAGTTTTTTAAATTTTAAATAAAAAATTTAATTTTAAATAAAAAAGTAAAAGTGAAAAAAAAAAAAACCAAAACCACAATCGGAACTTTGCACTTATTATTTGCTTAGCCTGAACACACTTCTTTCTGAAATCCACCTGATTCATCTCCTCACCTACTTACACGGCCACTCAAAAAGTCTGTAACTAGACACCCTAACTAAAATAGCACTACCGCCCTTTGTCACTCTTTCTCCCTTGCCTTTCTTTATTGTTCTTCATAGTATGTATCACTATCTAACATGCGATTTATTGATCTGTTCTTTTTGTTTATCGAAAGTCTCTACTGACTGAAATATAGTCTCTAAGAGAGCAGAGACCTTTTTGGTTTTAGTCAATCTCCACAGTCTAGTGTAGAATGTGGTACATAGTAGGTATATCAAATATTTGATTATCAGGCAAAATAAAAAACAGTTGTGTTATCTTCCACAAATGTCTAATCATTATAATTTGCTAATCATAGCGAAAAACAAGGAAAACATATTTTAGTCACTTTTTGTAGATGTAGCAATTGATAATTTGTGTTTATTATGGGTTTAAAGTTATACTGTGTGAACATGAATTATCTAAAACCTATGATGTTTCATATATCGAAACACAATTTTGTGTTCTTCAAAGAATTAAGAATGCTCACACTTAATTTGGATCTCATCTTTTGGCATGTACTTGAAACAAAAAAACAAGCTCAGTATTTAATAGGAGTACCTTTAAGTTTTTGCTTTTTGGCAGCAATAAAAATCCAGGCACAGACATAGACAGTATAAAAGCAGATGCCATAACTTTTCCAAAATATGCTGTCATTATAAAACAATGACATTATTACTATATAGTGTGGTCATCATTTGATTTTCAAAGAACTCCCCAAAATGGGGAAAAAACCCACTTTAAATACATCACATATTCTCTCTTAATCTTTTCATAAACAGTTACATAAAGTAATGGGAAATGCTTGACTAATAGAATAATACTGAATTAAATAGAACTATAAAAAGTTATCACCTCTTTTTTGTCCTACCTTTTAACTAATTCTCTATCTAAAGCTCTTTTTCCTATAAATATAAATGTATTATGTGATCAAGGCAAATCCATGTATTCCCACTTTGAATCATCAAAGTTAACCATAACTTCTGACTGTAGCAAGACTTTCCAATAGATATTATGGAAATTGATACCCAAGATTCAAGAACAAGCTGTTATAAGCCCTTCGTTGCATTTTTGTCCATTTATTGATAATACACTAATTGTTAGATGGAAAAATGACAAGAAATTTAAATTAATTACATATGGTTATTTGGTATATTATGCTTTTATAGTACAACTCAAACCTCTCTAGAGTAAGCTGATATTTACACCACTAAAATAATCAATGGTGTAACATTATTTTAGATATTATTAAAAAATAATATCTAATAAAGAAAGTAACAGGATATTTTGAACAGTTAGATCAAACCAATAGGCCATCTGTGCACATATATTTGAAATTGGAAAGCTCGACTATTTCTAGAAGAACAACAAAATATTAATTCAATTCAAAGGGAAATCCACTCCACCTCTTCTATTACCATTATTTCAATGAAAACCCTGAATTGCTTAAGACAGCGTTCCCCCAAACTCTTTGCACCAGGGACTGGTTTCATGGAAGACAATTTTCCCACAGACAGAGAGGGAGGGAAGGCCCAGAGGGGTGGTTTTGGGATGACTCAAGCATATTATATTCATTGTGCACTTTATTTCTATTATTATTACATTGTAATATGTGATGAAATAATTATACAAATCACCATAATGCAGAAGCAGTGGAAGGCCTGAACTTGTTTTCCCACAACCAGATGGATCCATCTGGGGGTGATGGGAGACCGGGGCAACCCAAGTGTGTTCCTTATGCTCAGATAAGCAACACACTTCATGCTTATCTTCATGCTCACATTTTTTTCTTTTGAAAAATTCCAAAGGCTTGTCTTTTAATGCAGGGTGCTTGGTCTCCATGTGGAAAAGCAGTTTTGAAGGTGTCATGGCTTTCTTGCCTACCCAGTCACCACTTAGTATACAAAGTGGGCTTGGAGAATAAGAATCACCTATTGCAGTGAACCTGTAATTTAAGGAGGATCTTTGGAATTTTCTTTTAAATGCAGCTTTCTTTTTGTTGGCAGTGTTAGAGTCTCCTGTTATTTCATCATTGGGTCTTTCCCCCTTTTCAAAGAAGTTCTCCAGTAGTGTTTATTTTTCACTGATTTTGACTAGGATTAGCATGTGGGTTTACCAAAACTGTGATTGAGACAAGTGTACTTTGCAGGAGAGAGGCACAGACAGAAGTGGTAAATAAAATAATGGGTGGGCCATGTGACAACCCATTAAGTGTCAGATTCTGACTTAAAGACTGCCACCAGATGCAGCTGTACAATTAAAATGTATCAACTCACTTGCCACTATAAGGCCTACCACCAGATGCAGCTTAATTGTCACTTGCCACTCACTGATAGGGTTTTGATATGAGTCTGCAAGCGATTGATTTATCATGGTCTCTGTGCTGCAGTCATACCTCTCGGCGAAGGACAATCTGTATTTTCAGCTGCTCCACTAGGTCCATGGCCTTAGGGTTGGGAAGCCCTGGTTTAAGAGATTTGAAGAGTCTTCTAATCTATAGTAAGTCTTTCACACATTTAAGAGATGCTGCTAGAGGCCTGGGTAAAATAAAAGCTGGACAACAAATACAGAACTTTGATGCCATGATATATAGCTGTTTCATGTGCTTCATGGACACGCTACAGCTGGGTGTAGTTGATTAGTCTAAGAAAAACTATGCATGCGCTGGCCTTAAACTTGTTCTGCCCAAGCAGAACATACTTTAGGGAAGAAAAAGTCACTGTTAAATATCTCAAAGTCAATTTTAAAAAGTAAAACTCTGACATTAAAATTTAAGTACTTCTTTGGTATTTCCTATAACCACTGCTCTTAATACTGAGTTTTAATCAATTCTTTCAGAATAAAAACCAGTGATCCTTGATCTCAGGAGTAATGTTCCCATTTTTCCTTCCATAATGGTAATTCCATGGTCCTAATACAGCTAAACATTTTTTTGTATCTTCCTCAATTTCTTTCTTCATTGTCCTGTAGTTTTCCTAGTACAGGTCTTTTATATCCTTGGTTAAATTTATTCTTAGGTATGTTTTATTGTTGTTGTTGAAATGTAAATGGGACTGTTTTCTTAGTTTCTCTTTCTGATAGTTCATTATTCGTATACATAAATGCCATTGATTTCTGAGTATTGACATTGTATCCTGCTACTTTGCTGAATTCACTTACTAGGTCGAGCAGTTTCTTGGTGGCACCTATAGGGTTTTCTATGTACAATATCATGTCATCTGAGAATGACAGTTTTACTTCCTCTTTTCCAGTTCAGATGTCTTTTATTTCTTCTTCTTGTCTGATCACTGTGGCAAGGACTTTCAGTACATGTTGAATAAGACTGGTGAAAGTGGGCAGCCATCTTGTTCCTGACCTCAAGGGAAACATTTTTAGTCTTTGCCCATTGAGTATAGTGTTGGCAGCAGGTTTTTCCTATATGACCTTTATTGTGTTGAGAAATGCTCCCTCTGTTCTCACTTTGCTGAGTGTTTTTATCATCAATGGGTGTTGGATCTTATTAAATGCTTTTTCTGGATCTATTGATAAGATCATGTGACTTTTATCCTTCATTTTATTTATCTGGTATATTATGTTTATCAATTTATAGATATTGCACCATCCTTGAATCCCTGGAGTAAATCTCACTAGATCTATGGTTTTTTTAAAGTATCATTGGATTCAGTTTGCTAACCATTTGTTGAGGATTAGAGCATCTATGGTCTGCAATTTTTTCTCTGTTGTGTCTTTACCTCATTTTGGAATTAGGATAATACTGATTTCACGAAAAGAGTTTTGAAGTCTTCCCTCTTCTTGAATTTTTTGGAATAGTTTGAGGATAGGTGTCAGTTCTTCTTTGAATGATTGGTAAAATTATCTTATGACATCATCTGGCCCAGGGCTTTTGTGTGCCGGGAGGGTTTTTTTATTACTGCTTCAATTTCACTAGTTGTTATCGGTCTATTCAGGTTTTCTAATTCTTCCTGACTCAGTTTTGGAAGATTGTGTGTTTCTAGAAATTTATCCACTTCACCCAGGTTGTCCAATTTCTTGGAATATTTGTTCATAGTAATTTCTTACAGTCCTTTGTAATTCTGGGGTATCTATTGTTACTTCTCCTCTTTCATTTCTGATTGTGTTTATTTGGGTCCTCTCTTTTCTTCTGAACTAAACTACCAGATAGTGAGTAGCACACATATTAGGAGTTCTCTCTGCATGAATGCTTGACATTTTTTCCAAATCAACAAATATTTAAAGTTAACAAACAAGAAGGTCTTTGTTAATTGAAAAGCATCTGACTGGAACTGAGTCTGAATAGAATTATCTTGTTTCTCCCTCAATGGCATAGTACATAAAATTGAAATTATTAAGTAATCCTAATAGAGATTAAAATAAATGATGAGAATTTATTTTAATGAGCTAGTGACAATAGAAAATAAGTATGAAAAAATTCAGTAACAAACCATCATGAAGTTTCTGCTTACACTGATGAATTAAATTTTATCTTTATTGTGCTTGCTCCCCTTCAGATGTAGAAGTCTATCAATTATCATTCATTACTGAAGTTAATCCTTACTATATTGAAATATGAACCAGGGAAGAACTTCACTCTTCTTGTGTCAAAGGGTGCTAAACAATTGTGATTGCATCAAGTAATTGTCATGAGAATTACTGTTCCCATACTACACCAGTGTTTTTATAACAATGGACTACCATGAGCTCCTTTGAATGCTATTAAATGAACAATATCTATTCACACCTGTTTCTTCATGAGTCCAAACAGGTCATTACAGCTTAAAGATCATCTGATTAATTTCATTGTTTGCCCATGTAATCCTATGTTGCCTATTTTCTCCAAATCTCTAATTCTAAGCCAGCTGCCTTTTCTATAGACAAAGAATTTTATACTGTTATTTTTTTAACTGAATGATATAAGTAACCTCTTTCAACTGTTCTTCTTCCTGAAGTGTTTTTCTTATTATACAATATTTTGTCCTTTCTTATTTTTACAAAAAACTATTTCCTCCTTTTCAATGCTAACATTTTTTTATTGTTGTCCAAGTACAGTTGTCTCCACTTTCCCCCTTACATCCCACCACCACCCCACCCATCCCTGTCTCCCACCCTCAATCCTACCCCCTTTGGTTTTGCCCAAGTGTCCTTTATTCAGGTTCCTTTATGCTAACTTTTCAACCTGTGCTTACAAATTCTTTCCTTCTACTTCCCAGTTTCCATCCCCTTTCTTCCAATGACTCCCCTGTGACTTCCAGCACCAGGTCTTTCCTTGTTTCTAATTGATCCAACTAGCAAGTTACTAATGTTATTTTCATTATGATGCTCCAAATTCTTTAAAGGTTCCCTAGCATCTCTAAGTTAGTTTAACTTGTCTTGTTAGTTAATATCTTGTCTAGGCATTCAAGACTTTCACCAAGCTGACCCTGAAACGTAGTAAATATACTACTCCCTAGAACAAAATCTTTGCTTCTGAAAGGCTGATTGACTTACCCTTCTTAAATATGATTTAATCATTATCTTCCCTGATATTTAACAGTCCTGTGAATTTCATATAAATACCTACTTCTTCCCTCATTTCTCTGATTTTCAAGGTTTAGCTCAATTTCTCTCTTCTCTGTGAAGTTTGTCTCATAGCTCTATACTACATTTTCTTATTCCCTGTAATTTTAACAAACCAACTCCTAGTTTAGCACTCAATTACAAGGTATCTTTATTTACATCTGCATTCATGCTTATGCTTGCATCTTTTCCTTTGAGTAACCAACCTAAACAGTCGAGGGAATATAAGAATGAATAATGTTTGTTTTATTTACTCAGTATTCTTAATATAACCTCTTAGATAATTAAAAAAATTTTATTGAATAAATGAGTAAAACATAATTGCCAATAGACCTGCTATAAAAAATGACCACTATTCCAGAGATGTAGTGGAGTGGAAAACAACACAGGAAAGGTCATGCAAGAACTGGAAGATCTGTGTGATATCAATTCCAAGTGTCAGTTATTTAAGAGTAGAACCAACCACTAATTTTAAAATCATGTTGTCTAAAATCAGAATAGTTCAGTGTCCCCACTATTGCCAGTATATCTGACAAGTAAGGGGAAATCTATGATTTACAAACACAGTGAATAATACATTATTAAAAGTTACTAGGTTTTCTAGAACTTTATGTAATATACTTTCTGGGGAGTGGGATTCACTGTTTTTCATTAACCATGACTATTTTGAGATAATCCTGTTGTTACATATATCAATAGTTTGTTCATTTGTATTACTTCATTATATCAATATACTACAATTGTTTTTTAACCACTCAGCTGTTAGTGGATATTTGGATTATATCCAGTTTTTGGCTATTAAAAATAAAGCTGCTGTAAAGATTTGAAAAAAAGTTACTAATATACAACATATTCCAATTCTAAAGTTGGAATGAGAATTCCATCTTATAAGAAGAAAACATAAATGTCAAAACTGTACAAGTAAAGAAAGGAAACAATGGTTTGAAAACACATACATTTGTATACGTGCTGGAAATTCCACTGTTTAAACACATTATTGTATGGCCCATTATTTTCAAAGCATGAATTTTAAAACTCTATGTTCTACATACCTGTCCAGTCTCCTACTATTTTAAGGTGGACCCCAAATGTTGATTTGGTTTCAGTAGGACACTGAAAAAATAAATAAACACTAGAATCAATTATGAATAATAATTATGTATTACCAAATATTACTGAATTACAATTTTTATTCTCACAATAAATCCCCCAAATATAAAATAGAAAGCAGTGGACTATAAGTTTTTATATAGATCCTCATTAGTAGAAGAAAAAAAGCAACATCAACTAGTCAATAAGACAATACACATTTCTCTAAAAGCTCGTAAGTATTTATATAAAACAATTTAACACAGTCTAAAATTGCTAGTATATTACATCTAACTATAAATCTTGCTTAAATATCTTTTGAGTTAAACTATTTAAGAGGCCAAAGATTTTAACTAAAAGGCAGATATGTAGACAATAATTTCAGTGTCTTTTTCTCTCCAGATATTATATACTTCATACCCTAACAAATTCCAAGAAAAAGAAAAATAAAGACAGAAAGTGAAAACTGACATTATACACATCTATTTTAAGAAATTTATTATTAGCTTTTGTATTGCTTATCATTTGCGATGTTAAATTTCAAAGTAAACATGGAAATATTGCTGAGTCTTTTTCTAGTCTCATGTAAGTTTCCTAGTTGAGGAGAATGGAGTTTGGTTCATGCTGACCTTAATATAAGTACCAGAATACACAACATCTAGTTTAAGGATAAGAAAATAAAGTGACAGAATTTGTAAAAACAGATCTGAGGGAATGTGTACTTTGCTATCGTGGACAAAATATAACATTTCCTTTAAATTAGTTGTTCAGTATGGTGTTGAGATCTTAATGTGCTTAAAAGACTAATGAATTTGTAACAGTTCCAAAAAAATATAAACCAATATTATATAATCATCTTACATTTGGGAATTAATGTGAAAATGATGTCAGTGCACAAGGATTTACTCAACATGGAAAAGAAGTTTAAAAGCCACAAAGTATTTGTTTTTAAATTTATTAAACCAGAGAAAATGATCAAAGAACATTATGTTCTTTAATCATTATTGTCACGACTTTATTTTTAGCTTCTTTTTCCAGAGATCTAGTTTCACATTTTCTATTCCAGCTAGACATTTTCATCAGAAATTCACTCTAAATGTAATATAGTTAAAATCACTGTTATCTTACTTCCTAAGTTATATTCTCCTTCTCATTCTCCTACGTCTGCACGTGGAACCTATGGAACCTATATGTCCTTATCAGAACAGAGGCTCACATCTCAGAGTAAGATCAGGTATTTCTCTTTCTGCCAGCATTCAACCGACTTCCAAGTCCTCTTAAATAATCTTATCAAAGAAAGTATCTAATCACAGTAATATCCCATTAATCAACCTTTTGTGCCCCCTATGGAAGAATACCCACATATTTTCTTTCCTATAGTCTATGGCCAACCACATCTGTTCCGAATTCTTTCCAACTTTGTATTCCATGTTTCTCTTTGACTGACTCTAATAATCCACCCAAACCAACATGGATCAACTATAAATCTTCCTGCCCCTTTACTTCCCCACTTGCCAGTCTACCTTTAAAAAGAGGATCATCTTGAGAAGCTAGCCCATCTTTCCCTCAAAACAATGAGAAATCTTAGGTCTCAGGAATAAAAGAAAGAAGCTGGGTTTGGGCTCATGATTTAAAAAGAAGAAATGCTCATGTCTGTATATGGAATAATTTGACCCCCAGATTCATCTCACTCTAAGCATAAGCCTGGCTATTACTCCTCCACAAACCCAAAGATAAGCAGAGGTGAGACAAAAAGGCTCTAGATGCAAAAATAGCCAGTACAGTGGAAACTAGATCTGAGATGCCATTCATTAAAGCACACTAAGTGCCATCTCACATTTACCCACCCAAAACCAAGCTCTAGATATTCTTATCAGAACCTGCTCTGCCCATACAAGCCTTCCCAATCTCAGCTAATGTGACTCCAGTTGCTCAGACCAAAAACTTCAACAATAAGCTGGACCCTTCTATTTCTTTCATATTCCATACCTCTTCTATCAAGGAATCCTGGTTAACACTAACTTTAAAATATGTCAAGAATCTGACGCTTCTTACCAGCTCCACTCTGGGGCAAGCCATCATCATACCTCAACAGGATGAGCTTCCTAACTGTTCTCCCAGCTTCTCTATATTCTCATTGAATATGAACACAGTAGTCAGAGTGATCTTGTGCAAAAAGCAAGCTGGACATGCCATTCCTCTACCCAGAACCCTCTCGTGGCTCCATCCTCACTCAAAGTAAAAGCCAAAACCCCATAATCGGACTCCTCAGATCTTCCCTGACATTATTTCCTATCATCTTTCCTTTTTCTTAGTGTATTCCAGCTACAGTGACCTCTGACATCTCCTCTTCCTTACCCACATACACTCACACAGATGCAAGTCAAAATATATCAAGCATAAATAAGGGTAGAAACTGCCAGGTTTTTAAACAGAGAAATGATGTGATCTGATTTGCATCTTAAAATAATCATCCTGAGGCTCTTGAGATTAACTGATAGGTGAGTAAAGGCAGACAGAGGGAGACCAATTAGGAGACTATCCAGATGGTAGTGGATCAGACCAGGGTAGGCGCTATGAAAACTGTGGACACATTTTGAAGGGAGAGCCAAGAATTTTTGTGGACAGATTGCCGACTGTATTTTTTTAAGGATACAAGTCAAGTTTGATGTCCAGGTTTTCAGCCTGAGTAACTTGGATAATGGAGTTGGCGCTACCTTAAGCGGGGGAAGACTATGGGTGGAATAGGTTTGGAAGGCTGAAGATTAAGAGCTCAATTTTCGTCATGTTAACTTACAATTTATTTTAGACATCCAAGTGGAAGTTTCTGACAGATAATAGAATATACAACCTTGAATCTCAGAGTCGGGGGCTGAGCTGGAAATATAAATTTGGGAGATAATAGCACACAGATGCATCAATAAGACTGAATAGGATCACCAGAGAAATGAGTTTAGTTAGAGAAAAATATCAGAACATCCAGTGTCAAGAAGTGGACACTGGAGTGTTCTGATATTTAGAGGTTATAGGGATGACAAGGAACAGCAAAATATTGTAAAAGAGCCAGAAAATTAGGAGAAAAACCAGGTGAGTAGAAGTCCTGGAAGCAAAACGAACAACACATGTCAATAAAGCAAGTGATCATCAGCTGGGCTAAATGCTCCTGAGATGTCAAACCCACTGAGGACTGAGAAAGGAACATTGGACTTGGCGACAACATGGTCATGTTGACCTTGGAAATGTTTTCACTGTGGGCAAAAGTTGGTAGATTTAAGAGAGAACAAGAGGAAACAAACAGAAGAACTGAAAAATAGGGGAGAGGCTGAAAGGAGATGTGAGTCAAGAAAGGGCTTTTATCCATCATTTTCTCTTTGATACCTAGTGAGAATGAGGCATCCAAAAATACCAATTGAATAAGTCAAGTTTAATATTAAACAGCAGGTTCATTCTGAAAACACTGACTGATTTCAGTTCCTATTTATTATGCAGGTCCCCCTTATGCACTGAAGAAATATTTTCTCTTTCCCTGGAAGAAAGCCAAGCTAGAGCAATTAGATGATGTTTAACTTTCAGAGAATTCAGATGTCCTGTTATATTTCATGAACATTAGTGACCTTCTGTGTCAATTTCCAACACTGTGCCTGGTCTATAGTTAAGACATTTATTGCCTTGCTAATCTGTCATCTCTCTCGGCTGAATTTCTCAACTGTCTAAGCAAGAGATTTGTGAAACTCTAGAGAAAAGCAATTTTCAAAAATTAGATAGATGAGAGCAAGGCCCAAGATCCAAACCACTGATGCAGATTTCCTGCTTATATTTAAACCCATGAAATTAAATCAATAATAACAAAAATGTTTCCAGTCTTGAAGAGATTCACAGCCATTCTAGTCTGGTTTTCATTGCAAACTGGAAAGACTATTCCCAAAGTGACTGGTTGAGAGATTAAAAACACAAAGCAGAAAAATGATGGCAAGTGAAGGCATGCTATGTAACAGTACGGACAATAATAAACTAACAGCTAGACTTGCCTCTGACTCATGGAAAAATATGTGAAATTAGGTTATCCAAGCTTAAAAATAATGAATCACACAACTCAGAACACAGATGTCAGGAAAGCACATGCATACTTCTGAATTAAAATAAGGAAAGTATATAGAAATATTTGTGTAAATTTCAATCAATCACTACCATTTAAAAAGTAGATTCTGCATTATTTCTTTAACTGAGAATCCATGAAAAATATTAATGAGCATAATTAATGTCTACCTCGGTTAAATACTAAGAGAAGCTACAGTTTGTAATAAGCAGTAGGTGTCATGCTTTCTTAAGTTTGGCTTTTTAAAATCATGTCAAATTTATACATCTAAATGTGTTGGGACATACTTTAATAGAAGATTTGTTTTGGTAGAAAAATCCAAATTTTGTTAATACAGAGCATAGCTGCAAAACACTTTTAAAGATCCACTAAAAACTGAAGAACAACATGTAAAATTCTACCCAGGTTTTCAGCCAATAAAGGTCCATCATTCATCCTAATGGCTAGTAAACCACAAAAGGCAAATAAATCATCTGTCCCTTAAATGGCTGTTTCTAAACAAGTCTGTGGCCAGAGCTTAGTCGGTTACTGCATGCAGCAGAATGAGGCCAAAAAATTCAGTTCAATCCCATCTTGAGTCTACATTCATTATCTGAAACAACAAACATAACAAATAAAAATAAATAGCACAATAAGGTAACACAGGAAGTGATAACAACAATGGAGAGATGTCAACAAATTTTGAAAGGTGAAATGTGGATGAGGTGGTGGATAACAACTTCTAACCTTCCAAGCACTTACTACATGCCATGCACCATGATTAGCACGTGACTATATCTGCTTAACTCATATTCACAGTAACGCCATAAAGAAGTTATTATTATTACCCACATTTTATATAGAAGCAAATCAAAGGTATGTTACTTATCTTGTCCAGGCATATAGTACTAGTAAGTGGAAGATCCAGACTGCCAATCCAGATTGTATAGGGTTCCAAAATCTATGGTCTAATACTGTCTCCTATCTTCCTTCTACCTCCCTCAGTCTTGTCAAACATATGCCTGCTGGTTCTGCCCTAGGAGAATGTAGGTGCAATAGTAGAAAACAATCACAACTTTCTAGTAAAACCCACCAAATTAATATGTTGTCCTTGTGTTGGAAAATCAATGTCAAGTATAAAAATGCTGAAGCACCTTAAGTAATTAAAACTGCAACCTTTGGGCATCGAATTAAATCAGTACTCAAAACTTAGCTTTACCTGGACTGAAAATATGAAAATTTCCACAGTGCTTCTGTTCTTTTATCTTTTGTGCTTATTTTTCATATTTTATGTTTTAAAAGCTTACTCTCCATTTTAAAAAATGAGCTGAAGTTCAAACTACTAAATGTGTGATAATTGCATATTTTATAGATTTGATATCTCCTTACCCTGTCACAGTACATGAAAATAAGTATTAGACTTTTTCTAACAGGAAAATTTATCTAACTTTTAACTCTCCACAGTGTTTGAAGAGCTTAGTTGTGCAGACAATCCAAAACTTTCAAGTAAATATTCCTCTTGAAACCACCTTTTTATAATTTCAGTAAAGCTCTCTCCAAAATGGTAATTCTTTTTTGTTGTTTGATTCCAACAACATGTCCAAAACAATAGAGGTTTTAGAAATATGAATGCTCTGAACATCAGTAAGTAGTGAGACAAGAGAGAGGCAGTACAGGACAGTTTATGACACCCCTTTCAGCCAGGCAGATCAGTGTCGGTATGTCACTTGTGCCAATAACAGTGTAACTTTATTGAATACCTTACAGACACATTATTTTCTATGCAATATAGAGATAATAATACATGTCTCATAGGACTATGAGCATAGTAAGAATTAAACAATATAATATTTTCAAAGTTTATGAAGGAAACTCTTAGGCACTTAATTATTAGGGATTAGTATCTTTGACAAAAATGGGGAATGCACAATTTTTAGTGGGAATAGCATATGGAAAATTACTTTGTTTTTATTTAAAAGGAACCCTTAAGGGAACCACTCTTAATCAACATAATACTGGAAGTCCTAGCCACAGTAATTAGACAAGAAAAATAAATAAAATCCATTCAAATTGAAAAGGAGGAAGTAAAACAGTCCTTATTCACAGATGACATGATAGCATACACAGAAAAACCTTATAGCCCCTTCCACACAGTCTCACCAAGTAAGCAAATGTAGCCATGCCTGCCACCTCCTGCTACTTCGTGGCCATGGTTCCCTTCAAAATGAGCAAATTTCAAACCTTCATGAAAATGTATAGGCAGGATCTGAGGAAATGCACTTCCTGAGGGAGTGCATAGAGAGCACGGGAGGTAAAATACCACCTGCTACTCATAAAACCAAATCAGAAGAAAATAAAGAAGAAAAAACAGATAGTAGGAAGGTGGAAGAAGACATGAAGACAGATGAACTGTCAAGTGAAGAAAGATATAGAAATTGACAATGAGGTGTGCTTGAAGCAGATACTGGTGCCCCTCAAGAAATGGGAGATGAAAATGTAGAGATAACTGAGGAGATGATGGATCAGGCAAATGATAAAAAAGTGGCAGCCATTGATGCCCTAAATGACAGTGAAATACAGAAAGCCACTGACTTGTTCACAGATGCTATCAAGCTGAATCCTCCCATGGTCATTGTGTATGCCAAGAAAGCCAGTGCCTTCATCAAATTACAGAAGCCAAATACTGCCATCCAAGACTGTGACAGAGCTATTGAAATAAATCCTGATTCAGTTCAGTTTCATAAATGGTGAGGGAGAGCACACAGACCTCTGGACCATTGGAAAGAAGCAGCCCATGATCTTGTCCTTGCATGTAAATTGGATTATGATGAAATGCTAATGCAATGCTGAAAGAAGTTCAACCAAGGGTCCAGAAAATTGCAGAACATCAGAGAAAGTAAGCAGAAATGTGAAGAGTGAGAGAACAAAGAAAGAATGGAAGGGGTTAAGAAGGCTCAGGAAGAACATAAGAGATGCCAGAGGGCGGAAGAAACTAGATGGCAATCTGGATCTCAGTATGGCTCTTTTCCAGGTCGCTTTCCTGGAGGAATGCCTGGAATGGCAGGAATGCCTGGGCTCAATGAAATCTCAGTGGTCCAGAGGTTCTTGTAGCTATGCAGGATCCAGAAGTTATGGTGGCATTCCAGGATGTGGCTTAGAACCCTGCAAATATGTCACAATATCAGAGCAACCCTAAAGTTATGAACCTAATCAGTAAATTGTAATCCAAATTTGGAAGTCAAGCATAATATCCTTCTGACAGATAAAGCAACTTGGGTCACCCAATGGATGTCACAATAATACAAACCAGTATAACTCTGTCCTTCTCATGAAGAAAGCCTGGGTCATTGAGGAGAATCCCTCCCCCTCTGCCTCAAATGCAGCTGTAACATTTTACAGCAGTTTGCCATTACAGTATTCTTTCAGATAATGTTTTCCTACTAGGAATTACAAAGTTTAAACACTTTTAAATCTTAAAAATATTTAAAAACAAATTAAAAGGGTGTTCTAAACCCTACATTTTTTATTTACTAATCATCTGGGTGTTTTTCTTTGAATTATTTGAGCAAAAAATACTTTAGTAGGGGAGATTTATTGCTTAGTTTGAGTGAAATAAAGAGTTATTAGTGGGAGGCAAATAACATTTAAATAGTTTGAGTTGAATATATGGTTACTGAGGCATTTTGATTCCTCTTTTCAAATGCTTTATTTTTAAAAAATGATTTATTTCAATAAAACTACTAGGGCCACCAGTTTTGTAGTAGGGCCTGGGAAGGGGCTTGGTAAGGCAGCAGCAATCTTACTACACTTTAAGTAACATGTACCTTTATGCAGATGCATTTCAATTTTACACTGTGGTGAAGGGATGATTTTTATAATGCTGCAGTAGAGTTATAATACTTAGTTCTGTTCTTGTCTGATATATAAAGTAAATCATAAATGTTTCATATTATTTCCACAAAGGTGGGGGGATAAAACCCTATAGTCTCCACCAAAAAACTACTCAACCTAATAAGTGAAGTAGGTAAAGTAGCAGGATACTAAGTCAATATTCAGAAATTGATGGCACTCTTGGACATCAACAATGAATTATCAGAGCGAGAAACTAAGAAAAAAATCTCATTTACTGTAGCAACAAGAAAAAAAAGTACTTAGGAATAAATTTAACCGAGGATGTAAAAGACCTGTACTAGAAAAATTTTAGGATGCTGAAGAAATTAAGGAAGATACAAATAAATGGAACCATATACCATGTTCATGGATTAGAAGAATTAGCATAATTAAAAAGTCTATACTACTCAAAGCAATCTATAGATTCACTACAAGCCCTGTTAAAATACCAATGATATATTTTATGGATCTAGAACAAATACTCCAAAACTTTATATGGAACCAAAAAAGACCCTAAATAGCCATGGCAATCCTGAGAAAGAAGAATAAAGTTGGAGGAATCACAATACCTGATACCAAACAATACTACAAGGCCACTGTAATCAAAACAGCCTGGTACTGACATAAGAACAGACACATAGATGAATGAAACAGAATAGAGGGCCCAGAAATAAACCTATGTCTCTATGGTCAAATAATATTTGACAAAGGGGACACAAGCGTACAATGGAGTAAAGACAGTCTCTTCAATAAATGGTGTTGGGAGAACTGGACTGGTACATGCAAAAAAAATGAAACTACACCACCAACTTATACCATATACCAGAATAAACTCAAAATGGATAAAGGAGTTAAATATAATTCATGACACCATAAAAGTCTTAGAGGAAAACATAGGCACCAAAATTTCAGACGTCCCATATTGCAATACTTTTGTCAATATTAAGGCAAGGTAAATAAAGGGAAAAATAAACAAATAGGATGACATCAAATTAAAAAGTTTCTGCATGGCTAAAGAAATCATCATCAAAATGAAAACAGAACCAACCATATGGGAGAACCTATTTGCCAATGATACATTGGACAAGGGTTTAATCTCCAAAATATATAAAGAACTCATAAGACTCAACATCAGAAAGAAAACACCCCATTAAAAAAGGGGGAAAGGACCTGAACAGATACTTCTCCAAGGAGGACATACAGAGGGCTCACAGACACATGAAAAAAATGTTCAACAACACTAGCCATCAGAGACATACAAATTAAAACCACAATGAGTTATCACCTCACACCTTCCAAAATGGCTATCATTAATAAATCAACAAACAAGTGCTGGTGAGGCTATGGAGAAAAGGGAACTTTAGAGCACTGTTGGTGGGAATGCAGACTGGTACAGCCACTGTGGAAAACAGTATGGCATTTCCTCAAAAAACTAAAAATAGAACTGCCTTTTGACCCAGTGATTTCACTGCTGGGATTATACCCTAAGAATTCTGAAACACCAATCCAAAAGAACCTATGCACCCCAATGTTCATGGCAGTGCTATTTACAATAGTCAAGTGTTCAAATGTTGGAAATAGCCCAAGTGCCCATCAGTAGATGAGTAGATTAAAAAAAAAAAAAACTGTGGTCCATTTATACAATAGAATACTAGGTAGCAGAAAGAAAGAATTCCTACTTTTGCAGGACAGCATGGATGGAACTAGAGACTACTGCAGAGTGAAATAAGCCAGTAGGTGAAAGACAAATACCACATGACCTCACTTACAACTGGAGCCTAATGAACAAAAAACTAATGAGAAAAACAGAACCAGAGACATGGAAACATGGAACAGACTGATAGTTGTAGGAAGAGAGGAGGGAAATGGAGAAAGGAAGTGGAAGGGATTAGTCAAAGAACATGTATGAATGATTCATGGACAAGGACAACGGAAAGGGGATTGACTGTGGGAGAGAGGGGTGGGCTGGGTGGAGGAGGGCAAAAGGGAAAAAATGCGGATAATGGTAATAGAATAAACAATAATTTTCTTAAAGGAAGCCAGTGAAAATGTTTAAGAAGCATGCATTTTACATGTAAGTGCCAAACAGAACTAACTGGACAGAATGAAGGGACAGTCAGGAAAAGTTAGTGTGAGTAATAAACAGAAACCTCATTTAAATTTGAATTGTGAGGGCCTTTAGGGGGAGCTCTCACTCACCACTCATTGTGAATCACCCCAACAGGAAGAGACATATTTTCCATCTCCAACAGGAAGATATTTTTCTTCTTACTTACTCTCATATGAAGAAGTAGGATTTTCTTGTCCAGCAACTACTCAGCCAATGAAAGACTGTTACACCTCAGCCAATGAAGAGCCACTACACTTCAAACATTCAGTCTCCTCCAATGGACTCTGTTTACAGCAACCCTTCTGAACTCTTTTTTTTCTATAAACAAAGTTTCTCCTTTGTTCTTTGTACTTGCAAGAGGTTCACCATTAGACTACATGTGCCAAATTGCAGTTCTTTGTTGTTCCCAAATAAACCCAATTTTCTGGACAAACATCTGTATCTCTGTTTAAGATCAGTAATGGTAAGTTAACCAAACAGCACCATGTAAAATTTAGTTTAAAAATGTTTTCTCTACTCAAATGTATTTCTAGACAGCAGGAAGATTTGCCTCTTTTCCTTCTTATAAAAACAGAAACTCCCTTGGGGGATACTAATAGTGAGCTGATTCTCATACTATCTGGGAAGGATACAAACCATTATACATGGTACACAGATGGTCAGATAAAATGAAAAACTTATGAATATAGAATTCCAAGCATCCAATTTCTTTGTTTCCATCCAACTCACTCCTAAACTTAAATCTTGATATAATAGAATGCTCTTATTTCTCTAGATGTCAAAATGTATTTTCTTTTTTAAAAATTAAATTTACTGGGTGGCACTGGTTAATAAGGTAATACAGGTTTCAAGTGTACATGTTTATGATACATCATCTGTATGTTGCATTGTGTAACCACCACCTGAGTTCAAATCTTCTATCACTGTATTTTTGACACCCTTTACCCTTTATCACCCCCTCATACCCCTTCCTTCTCATAACTACAATACTGTTTTCTTAATCATTAATAAATAAATTTATTACATACAGACAGAATGCTAAATTTAGAGTAATGAAGCAAATTTTTTCCCATTAAAGAACTGCAATTATCTATTCAAATAACTTCTATTTTTTTCTCTAACCATTTGATATTTCTTTTTTATTTATCTTATCCTTTAAATATAGATTTTTCTGACCTAGCTCTCTTCACAGATACATGTTCTCAAGGGCACATCAAATTCGATAGCAGTTCCAATTCCAGTGAACCTCAATCTGACACCTCAGCACTGAGGTCAAGCCAGTTATTTATCTGCCTCCCACCCCATAATTTCTTTAATGTTATTTGCTTATGTTAAGCATATATTTAAACATGTGATTCCTGTTCTCAGCTAACTTTGTTTGAAAATGAACAAAATCTTGATCCCCATGATCAATGGGTAATATTAAATAAATTATAAAATATTATGCAGTTATTTTTAAAATGAGACCTATAAAATATAGTAACATGAAAAATTGCCCATAATATATTGTAGAGTGAAAGAGAAAATTATAAAACAAATGATTCAGTAAACACGCTGAACACCTATGTATGCCAAATTATATTGGAAAATGTCTAGAAGAATATACGTCAAACTCTAGAGAAAATAATTGAAAAGGGGAAAATGAGGAAAAGTTCCTATTTTATTTTATTTACTTGTAAATTATTTACTTTTTTATAATGGCTATGCCATTTTTATGATGCATAAAATAATATTAGCAATGTGCAAAACTGTTTGATGACTTTTCATTATTTAGCTGAGTGCCAGCCTCCATTATTTTATTCCATTCTTTTCTGACTTTATTTTCTTTTTCCTCCTCCATATACAGCATGAGTGCCAATTATACTGGACTTTTTCTTATCTAAACACTGCCTGGATTTTCTTATGTGGAAACCTTAACTCAGAGTACCCTCTTTTCCCTTGAATTCAATCTCTTCAAAGAAAATCATGCACATATTATATTTTGGTGCATACTTCATAAAAGGAAAAGAGCAAATATCAAGGAAATGTCCTGCGTTTTGAAACATCAAGATTTAATAAATTTTAAATATGTTAATTTTTGAATCTTAAAATGGTAGAAAATAATAAATAACAGTTATAAGTTTTCTGTACAGATAATTATGTTTCTTTGTAAAAAAGATGGCTTGCTTAAACATTAAGGATATTGTGACAGCCTTGAATGACTTTTAGAATGAGGTGGAATATACACTCAACAAAGACAGACATCATTTCATTCCAAAAAAGTCTAAAAATCAAGTTTCTTACCATTGTAAGGGTAAATGGATGGTTTTCTAATGCAGACACACTGGGACAATGTAGAATAATGTACTAAAAAGCAACAAAAAATGTTAAATGAGTAAGAAAGAAGTTCAAGTATTTCAAAGATAGTATAAATTTGCTAATTTTCAAAAATTACATAAGAATAAAGGGTATTTTAAAAGTTGCTGGACAATGACTTACCTGGCCAGGTCTGGCTTTAAAATTTTCTTTGACCATTTGAATTTCTATGACATCCGAAGGATGACTTATGACCGAGGTGATGGTGACTGGCTTATTACTCCGGATGCACCTGTAAAGTCTTTCAGCACAATACAGGCACAAAGGTCCAGAAATCCAAAGCCAAGTCTAACAGAGAATTTTTAAAATGCACTTTAAGAAATACTTGTATTGTAGGACTTTAGATCCTGTCTATTTGTTTATTTGACATATTAAAAATATCACAATCTGTATTCTAAATAATAAAATGTAAAGGAAAATAACAGATTTTCACTGTAACTTACTCAAATAACAGGACAGTATAAAATAAAAGGTACAGTAATATGAAGACCCTCCTCTCAAACCACTGCCCCGGGTAGAGCTCCCACTAACAGTTAATCATGCATATACTGTTTCACACATCCTCTGTGCACACAACGGATACGTAATGCATTCACACAAGACTTCTCTCTAAAGAGAGATCAAAGGGAACTTCAAAGCTCAAGTAAATCTGAAGACGATTTTAGCAACCATGCACCAGTCCAATGTTTGTTAGAGAACCCTACGTGTTTTAATGCATTGCGTACATGCATAAAGCACATGTACAAACTGCAGAATATGTGCACGTGCATGCTTTCAAACATGGTATGGACTAGGCATGCTGTTCACAACTTACATTTACATAACTAATGGAATGTGAATATATAAAAAGAGAACATTTGGAATCTGGAAAGCATAACCATGCCCCATGCATGCCCGAGTGGTGGCCCTGGCACCCCGCCGAGCTTCTCCTCAACCGCACGCCCTCCCTCCCTTGGCACTCGGAGGCCTCCAACCCACACTTTATTTAATGGTCACTTTTTAAAACCTTTCTTACATAGTTATTGCAGACCTCCCTCCTTCCCTGTAGACAAATTATACCTTTCCTGACATGTATTTTGACACTGTGTGTAAGAATCACAGGATAAGCTCTACAATGTGACAGCAGTTTTACAACTTTGGGACAGACCCTGAACCCTTGAGAATCAGGTCACACATAAGTAAAATGGGAGTCACAATACTTGCCCTGCCCAACATACACAGAAGAGTTTGAAAAACTGTAAAGCTTAATAGAAATCTAGAGGGTTATTATTAATAATATACACAAGAATATCACACTCATTCCAAAGTCACCAACAACTCTACTTTCAACTCCTCTTTTTTCTTCTTTTTCAAATTAAATTTACTGGGGCAACACTGGATTATAACATTACATAACTTTCAGGTGTGCAACTTGGTAACACATCTGCACACTCTGTTACGTGCTTACCACCTGAAGTCTGGTGTCCTTTATCATCTTGTACTTAACTGCTTTTACTCTCTTTCTAATTTTCCCTTTCTTCTTAAAACAGACACTCTATCTATATCACTGTTTCCCTTTCTTCCAGTTGGTACAAAGACTACAGGGTATTAATTCCACATGCACAGCTACTATAGCCACAAGGAAAGATTATGGTTTTATCTTAAGTAGATCTTATCAAACTACTCACTAGGTATTTTGAGGAAGTTTTCTAAAACCAAGCATTTTATTCCAATACCTAGTTTAGTGTTTTACTTCTGTCACATATTACTTTGGTAGAGTTTGCTCAGGGTATTTTATGTATTCAAGCAATAATTTCCTCATCAGAAAACAGAGGATGATAGAAATTGCTTTGGGGAGTTATAGTGACTATTAAAAAAATGTTCATACATTGAATATTAGCACATTGCCTAGCAGATAATAATAAACAGTGAATAAGTTAACTTTACAATTTATTTTTATAATACCATACATAATATTTTACCATAATTATACTACACTCCAATAAATATTATTAGCCCTTTCACTATTGTTTTTATTATTCAACCTATTTTTCTCAATGGACGGGGAGAATATCTTTGTTACCTCTCTTGTGGCAAAACCAGTGCCATAGTAGGCAAAGATCATATGGTCAGTTATGTTCTGTAATGTCACAGGTCTTTCCCCTTGAACTGTCAACTGCCTATAATGGAACAATAAGTAGTAACTTGCCATTGAAACATCCTAAAATGTTCTATTCTGTAAGAATAGTTGCTTTATTACCTTCAAAAACATATATTTAAAGCAACACTGATTAATTACTATGGGAATATCGATTTTGCAGAGATCATCAAACACATAAAATTATCTGACCTGTGGAAAATTAGCTTGGAATCTGGGCTCTTCCATACATATCTTCACAGATGTGTTCCGGGTAACCTCATCTGGTTTTGAAAATCCTCCAGGGAAAGATTCATGAAAATGTTCTGAGAGATATTCGGGTAAGTGAATACTCCGGTTGTGGGTTCTATTAAGATTGATGCAGCCAGGAGGGTGGGTATCTAAATTAGTTTGATACTTCAGCAATCCTCTAAAATTAAATTAAGAAAAAAATAAAAACAGGAAGATGAAAAAAAGGTTGAAATCAGGCGACACAGTATAAGAAAATAACCTCTCTTTCTTGTTAACTTTACATAGTATTTATCCAAAAAGTGTTTCTCATGTGTTTTACTTAAGAGCTCACGAATATGTGGAATCTAATGAACAAAATAAACTCATAAAGAAAATAGAAACAGAGGCACAGATACATGGAACAGACTGACTGTTGTCAGAGAGGAGAGGGAAGGGGGACTGAATAAAAGAAGGTGAAGGGATTAGCCAAATTATATATATGTATGACCCATAGACACAGATGACAGCGTGGTGACGGCTGGAGGGAAGGGGGAGGTGAGGGGAAGGTAGGCAAAGGTGAGGGGAATGCAGATATCTGTAATAGTATAAACAATAAAAATTTTTAAAAAGCAATTAAGAAATTTCACATTTTAAAATAAATTCTTTACTAATGGACTAAACAAAAATTTTTGCTTATCCTCCCAACCCCCCAAATCCTCAAATGCATGGAAGAAAAAACTACATCTGATCATTCCAAGTATTTTTTAATTTGACAGCCTTTAATTCAAATCTACTAGGCAATCATATAATCACACACAAGTTTTCATTTCAATAAACACTACAATGATGGGTACTTTTGCTATATCTTCAAACACAAATGAAAAGGTACAGAAATCATATTTGATTTAGCTAAGACAATAAAACAGGCCTTGATGGTTTACAGAGAAATGTTGAACAAATATAATAACAGGGGCTGGAACCTGCATCTCTTATGGTCTGAAAATAATACAAAACAATCACACCATAAATCTGTTTGCTTTTCAGTTTCTCCATAAACAAGATCACATAAAAAGCTCAAAATAATATACTAGGCAGGGGGGCCTAAAACCCTAAAATCCCATTCTGATTGTTTCATATTATTTGACATTTTAAGAAAAGCCATTCAACTTTCTGTGTTCTATATTTCTTGTCAATAAGGAGTAAAGATCTACCTCCCAGAGACAGCACCTTAAAGGACAGATTGTACAAAACATTTTTCTGCATAAGAAGAAAAAAGTAAGATTTTGAAAGGCACTGATGATTTTTCAGTATGTTTCATTTTTTATAGACATTAAAATTTTTATTCCTAAAGTTATTTTTCCTAGTTGAAAACTATATGTTTTTAAATTACCCTTCCTGTTTCCAAGTAATTAATTTTAGTATATTAACAAAGTATATTTTGAGTACATCACAGTTATAATGACAAAGGTAATATTTTAAAACAACGAAAACTATAACATGAAAACTATAATACTAAATAGATCCACACATGAAAGTCAGAAAAGCAAAGCCAGGACAGTCAGGGTCAAATGCATCATCTATTCAGCCTAATTATTCTCTTCTTTTTTACTTATATTCAATTCCATTTCTCTCTTCTTTTTATTTTACTCTTTTTCCTTATAACTAACTAGTCACGATGAAGTCATTTGCAAACAGTACATGTCACGAGTATCTGTGTAGTGGGCTATATTTCATAATACTCATGAGAAGACACACACACAATTTTTAAAGTAACACAGCAGAGATAGCCTAGGTACAGAATAAATTAATCTATATTATGCAAAAGTGAGCCAAGTACATAATCTTTCACAGAGTTCTAGTCATATAATGCAATTGTTGAGGCATTATACTTGGAACCCATTAATTTGATTCAGCTTCCATTGCAAGTAATAATTTATCAAAGCCTATTGCTCCCACTGGCCATCCTGAGGGTGGTGGCTGACAGGTAGGTAGGCCAAAAATCTCTGGCATTTACTCTATTGGTCAGAAGTTGAACAAACATTGGCATAATGTTCTTGGAACTATTCTAGGTGGTTTTACAAAGTTCAAAAAGGAGTCGAATCTGGCTCCTAAGCCTCCACAAACTTATAATCTAGTGGAAGATATCTCAGGAGATGCTGAACAGAGTTAGACCACAGACAGTAACTGGAATAGAGTGTTTTAGTAACAGCTTATTAGTGTATGGTAGACACTAGGCTAATACAGAGCAGTTTACATTTCACATTTCACATTTTCCTCACAACAACTCCATGAAGTAGGAATCATTATTCCCACCTTAAAAATCAGTATACTATTTCAATAAGTAATACCCCAGGATCACACAGCTGATAAAGTGGCAGACCCAAGATTTGAACCCAGGTCTGACTCAAATTCTGTGTTCTTCACTTCTCATTATATAACAGTTCATTAGACCTTACAACATACCTATTAAAAAGGCAAAGATCTGAAATATTAATATGTATTAAGCATATCAGGATTTTTTAAAAAACATCTTTCTCACTTAAACTTCAAAAGAAAATAATCATATAAAGTAAATGTGTTTATTCCCATCACACAGATGAAATACCAAAGGCTTTGTTTGGGTAGGAGATTAACTAAGTAGCAGTTAAAACATGGGATTCAGAAAGGTCATGTCCCTAAATCCAAAAACCTATATAATCCAAAGCAAATCCATTGCTTAAAAAAGTATTAAAAATCAAGGAAAGGGGTTCAAATGAACATAACCCTGGAAATAAGATCTGATTGTGTGCATGTGCATGTGCGTGTGCGTGTGTGTGTGTGTGTTGGAAGGGGACTAATTAACACCGTACAAAGGAATCGTATTTATTCCATCTCCAAAGTCATAACAGTGCTCAGGGGAACACAACCCCATGTGCTAGCAGTCCTTAGAAGGCTCAGAGTTGTCACTATTCACTACAAAGCTTCAAGCCAGCTCAGCCAAATAAACAGTGTTGCTGTTCTTGGCACAGAAAGTGGCATATAATATTCTAGAATTCCTTTTAATTTTGAAAGACATGTTATTTTAAGCTACTCTCAAAGCAAACTGCATAGACTGCCTCTTGTCTTAAAGCCCCATTAAAGTGTTCTTTTCTTTGTCTCAGTTTGTCATTATAGCCATCAAAGAAACATGTAAGGGAGAAAAGGTCTATAGGGAGACAATGACATCAAACAAAAATCTCATTCATGAAAAAAACAACTCAAGTATGGAATCTCAAATTATTGGGCTCAGTGAGGTGGTAAAGATACAGATGGGTTCACAAGGAGGACACTGGCAAATTTTGAACTCAGTGTTGAGGCAGGTACTGGGTGTGTCAAACAGGTGCTTGATGCTTCAGTGCCTATTTCCATAAACTTGACAGCATTTTGTGCAGTACAGATCAGTGCCTCCATCTTTGAATGAGTGAAAAATTTTGGAGCCCTTGCCATTAAGAAGATTACAATTTTTTAGACATATTTTTCTTTATTGTTTATTCTATTACAGTGTCCCAATTTTTTTCCGTTTCCACTTCTGCCCAGCCGACCCTTCTAGCTCACAATCTCCTCTCCGTTATCAATTTTTACCACACTGCTTTCTAGCAGAACTTTCTGTGATGGTCTAAATCTGCGCTGTCCAACATGGAACCCATGACCTACATGTGGGTATTAAGGCATTGAAATGTGGCTAGTGCAGGCAAAAAAATCTAAATGTTTCATGTTATTTCATTTTAATTAATTTAAACTGCATAGGTTTTTCCCCCTTTTTTGCTGAATCTGTCCACCTTCTAACCTCCCCCAGGCCCACAGCCCTGCTTAAAGGAAAAGGACTCACGCACATGGACAACAGTGTGATGACTGGGGCGAGGGGAGTATAAAGGGATTGAATGGTAACAGAAAAAATACAATAAATAAACAAATAAATTGCATAGCTACAGCTTAGCTATAATGGGTATAAGCAGACATGAAAGCAACAATAACAAAAAGCAAAATGAGTAATGCTATATAGATATACAGAGACCTCTTGAGGGTAAATGAGAGGATGAACTTTGATTATGACCCTGTAGAAAGGGCTCCATGTAGGAAATAATGAAGGATGTAGAGGTTCCAACGGTTAGAGAGTAGGAGACTGGCACTGAAATATGAGGGGGCAAGATGAACAAAGGCACAAGGTTTCTTTCCAAATTAGAAGAGGAATCATGTCTTACTCATTTATATAAGACCCCTATATAAGGGAATGAGTCCACACACTGCCAAACCTTGCCAGCCCCCCAAGCAAGTTTCTTGCACATAGGAAACCTTCAATGCATTTCTGGTGAACAGACTTTAAAAGCAAATGATAACTACATAATTTGTTTAAATATATCAGTATATCTAACAGTTAAAATGTAGGGAACATTCTTGTATATGTGAATTGCATCTTTCAAAATTAATGGACATATAATCTGAAAGCAAAAAGCAGGAAAGAAAAGATATTATTGAATGGTGAACTGAGTTCGCCAAGTAAAGGCAGCGATACAATTGGTGATAGGGAAAGGAGGCTGCCAGAGCACGTGAGAATAAGAATGCTTATTGCTAATTTTTTTGGGGGGTTTATAGCGTATTATGTTCCAAAGGAGAGATTTTGAAGTCTCTTTGGAATGTCTACTATTCTAACATGAGAAATCAAAGATTTTATGGTGTATCAAAATATAAGGTTGTAGATACTATTGTTTTTGCATGTACAAGGATTTCAACATATGTTTTCAACGCTCAATAGTGTTTCAAAAAATAGGTTTTTCTTTTTGCCTTAAAGAGACATTATAGTTATACTATCATTTTTTAATGACTGGCTGGCTATAACAAAGTCATAAAAATACAGTACATAGAATATAAAAAATATGTTTTGGCAAATGTTAAATGTTATTGTATAAAATACCATCCCTGTTAAAAGAAGAACAACAAAATCATCCCTACTTTAATCGCATATAGACATTTCTGATAAACATAGTGTCACTCATGCTACTTTTATGTTTGTGATTATTCTAATCTAATCATTCTAGAAAGTAAAGGAAAAACTCCTTGTCCCATGAGAAACCTACTTTTTCCCTAGTATTGTATAACACACAAAATGTTTCTACTCTTTACAGAAAAAAGATAACAACTTGTTTCTCAAAGTTCTTTATACTTTGCTTCAAGTACCAAAAAAAAAAAAGAGCTTAAGAATATATACTCGAATTCAATATTTCAAAACCCGAAGGAATTCACTGTATTCTGTACTCCACTAGAATACACACTATTTATAATCAAAAATATATCCTGTGCCTCTGCTATTTTTCTCATGCCTAGAACTGTGCCTACAATATATAGAAATGGTCCAGTGAATATTCACTGAATGAATTAGTGAATGACTGGAAGCGTATATAAACTTTTTGTGGTAGGTGTTGATGAAACACATGATTGAGGAGTCTGTGGTTTTAACAAAGAAGTGAGTTTGAATCATATTCTAACTTCATACAAGATGTCTACATTTTTCAAATGGTACTTAGAAAAGTAAATCATGTATGTACATTCACCATTGTAGGAAACAGCATTAAATCAGTCTGCAACTTACATCATCTGTCTTCACCTTCCACTACTGCCAAATCCAATCTGAGATCTTAGCCCTAACCTTGACCCTGAGCCAATTCTAATTTAAGCAGACAAGTTTTCAAGAGAGTCAATCCTTCCTATTAGCAGCAGCTGGAAGGAGAGTGCTTCTCTAAGCTAGGGATTTAATGTGCTTCAAAAAAGCCCTAATCATCTGGGCACCCATCAAACCAAAGTCCTTACTCTCATCCCCACTTTGTCTGCTCTAGCTGGTTCGGGCTGCAGCACTCCTTCCTGGGCTCCTGCTGTGGACACCTGAGTGCACTTGCATCCTGCAGCTTGATTTGGGCATTGTGTCCAGCACTTACTGCGGGCACTGCCCAAGGCATGGGACTGGGCAGCAGACAGGGCCCGCAACACGGGTGTGTGACCTGTGCAGTCTCACGAGACCCTGCTCTTGGAAAGGCCCTGTGATTGGTTCAATGCTTTGTTTTCACTATCTTAAAATATTTAATAACTTTTGATCAAGGGATCCCATATTTTCATTTGACATTGAGCTCTTTAAGTTAAGCAGCCTGCTACAGACACTACGCAGCCAGCGAAACTACTAAGAGCATAGGATCAAGACATGAGAACCTTCCCCAAATGTGTGAATTAAAATAAATCATTTTACTAAGTTTCCAGAGCTGAAAAAGAGAGTTAGTACCTGTTACTCTCTACTTTATTATTACATAAAAATAAGCGTTTAGTTCTCTTGGAAAGAAAAAAATATATAAGCATCCAATATTTCTTAGCATTTCCTCTGCTTTCAGGCTTTATTAAAATGGCAGTGAGAGATAAAACACTAATGTACTACAAGCATTTCTTAAAATAAATGTAGCCCCTGTTCCTTCTCCTTCCTTCACAACTTTCTCATCCTGTATTTCCAGCCAGAACCACATATTATTATAAATAAGGTCCCAAGAGAAAACCTGAGGTTTAAATTATGTAAAAAAATATTTGACCTGAGGCTATTGCTATCTAAAATGGGAATAAAGTAAACTCACAGTTCAGAAAATTAAAATTTATTTGAAAATGTAGCCTACAGTATAAAAGAATTTATATGCATGAAAATGTTCTGTATGCCTCTCTCTATCTATATAGACAGTGTCCTTAAGGGAGAAAATACCATTTGAACTCAATTCCTCCCACACACCTAGCTTTCAGAATAATCTGTAAACAAAAATAAATCATTTCTACATACAAATAAATCCTACAAATGGTAAATTATAAGAGGGAAATACATAAGTCTTATAGGTCATAGTTTTAGAACATTATATTTATTAACTAATGGGAAATATGTAAATACTATTATGTGAGGGGGTTTGGATTTTATATAGGAAAGATAATTCCTCAGGAATTTTATTCTTTCTATATATTTAAGTGAAATATTTTAAAAACCAAAAAGTGAAGGAAAGCAAATAAAGAGAAATTATTTTTTTTCCTTCTGCGCCCCAAAGAATTTTTTCCCACACGAGCACACGAACATCCGCAACAACGATGCGCCCGTCTGTCATACAGCCGAACGGCCGAGACACTGACAGCAACCTCCTCCAGCACTGGCGTTGTCACACCAGTTTCCATAATAACTTAATACCTAGATAACACCAAGTATAAGTGACTCCCAAAGTGGGAGTCCAAGTTACATTGAAACAAATATACAAATTAATTTTTATCACTCTCTGCAATAAAAATTGGAGGAAAAAGGGAAGGGCGTAAAAGGACAATACATTTCCAGCTAAAAGCAAATTAATACAACTCCACTCAATCCAGCAGATACTGAGTGATGATTTGTGAAAGGGATTCCATTGATAAAGACAGGTGAAACATTCCTACCCTCAAAAACACTTTAGTTCACTCCGCTGTATTTTCTCCCTCATGCTGGAGCTCACAGACACAGAATGGAGGCAGGCAGAAGAGAACACTGGAATTTCCCACGATTCCAGTACAACTTCAGTTATAACCTGACTTTTCCCCTTTTACCTCATGTTTTAATGGCGTATTATATTCTGTACTTCTGGCTATATGGTGTGAATTCATCTTCCTCCTGGACATTTTGCAAGGAGTATATATGTAGTTTCTTTCTTTTTCTCTTTTTTTTCCATGCAATTCCTGTTCTTATTCCTATTTTATGTTGGTAGCAATGACAAGCACCCCTCAGAGGCTTGGTAACAGACTTTAAAAGGTGTGGAAATCTCTTCTCGAAATGAAGAGCTACAAAGATACAGCATGGCCATAAAGAATACTGGTAAGAGTGTCTTTTCCACTGTATTTTTATTGGCTCTACTCTAGAACCTAGCTTTTTAGTTGTTATTTCTAAATTATGTGGAAAAATTTTAGAGATTAAAAATACCACATATATATAATTTTACTATTAGATTTATTAATAATTTTTATAATTTATTAGATTATTATAAAGTTATTATATCTATTATGTGCCATAATGAGGTTGTACACTTTAAGAAACAGTTATAAAGCAGTGTCAAAAAAAACAGCATTTTCTTGGAGAACAAAATCTCAGAATCTATATAACTTGTAACAAAACTGAATTATTTATTCAAAACACAAGCATTCACATATACATACTCACCAACTTATATAGATAAGTTGGAATAATATCCTAGATCTTCACATGACATCAATATATTTCATTTGTAAACAAGGGTACCTTCTGAATCATGAGTAATTTAATAAATCAAGAAAATAGTACAATTAAATGCTTAGATTTCCAGGTCAGACAGTGGGTTCAACCCCAAGCCCCATCAGGTACTAACTGGGTGGTCTTGGGCAGTTAAATTTTTTAATTTTTTTTTTAATTTTTCTATCGCAGTTCACATTTAATACCATTTTGCATCAGTTTCAGATGTACCGCAAAGTTTCCAGGAAACCATGCACTTCACAGCGTGGTCTCCCCACTGCCTCGGGCACCCACCTGGCTCCACACATATTTATCTTGGTATTACTGACTACAAACCCAGTGCTACAATCCACGTGTCTGTGGCTAATCTGTAACTACCAATTTGTACTGCTCTATCCCTTCGCCTTTTTCACCCATCCCCAGAAACCCCCTCCCTTCTGACAGCTGTCAGTCTGTTCTCTGTGTCTAATTTAACCTCCTATGCCTCATATTCTCACCTCTAAAATGAGAATAACAGTACTTACATCATAGTGCTGTATTTAATTTTTTAAAAAGTACCCAGAAAAGTACTCATAACATATTAAGTATTATGTAAACTCTGGAAATTATTATAAATAGTATCATTATCATCCTCTAAAATGGTGGTGCAGTGCGATTTATAAGTCCATATCTGTATTTGTCCACTAAGTTCTCCTTACAGTTTCCTTCATGTGAGGATAAAATTGCCTCACTAGTTCTGATTTTTCCCACTAATCCATTGTTTTTAACTCTGCATGAAACTTCAGCAGGAGAGATATGTAAATGTAATATTTTAACTGTCCAGTGGAAAATCCAGCTTTAAGAGGCTTCATTCAGTTCAATTATTTTTAATTTCTTTTAAGACATACACAGCTTTGGGAATCATTGAGATTAAATATCCTGGTCATTCATGTATATATTTCAGAAATCCATGAATCCTAGAGATTATGAATCCAAAATAAGTACAGTCTATTGAAGAAGTGGGACTCTGTGGTAGAAATAATGGGCATAAAATTTACAATAATTATGTCAGACCCAACAGAAATTAAGCATCTAGAAAGTATTCGAAACAAATCATCTTTAAGTGATGGAAAATATACAAAAGATTTAGTGATAGTCACAGGCACACAAATCCTCAACCTTCTGTGCACCATGCAGAGGACATACAATTACAGTCTCTAAAGTAGGACACAGCTAGGCAAATCTACTGGGTTTATTATTTTAAGGTTCTGGGCTCCCATACAGCCATGCAGAATATTTGAGGTAAGGTCTCCCTTTGTGAATCTGGCCTACTTAAAAGCAGTCCATCAGCCTCCCTAGGACTTTCCTGTGTGCCTAGGAATAGGTAGAATAACCATGTATACAGGTTTACCCACACTCACAGCTTAATTATTAACAGTATCCCTTTTCATTTTCAGAAGTGTCTGCTTTGCACAACAAATTATATAGCCACTTAAAATCAAGAGGCAAGGGAAAGAAAACTGAAAAGAAAATATAGGAAAATAAACTTTTCTCCCTCAGTGATAAAACAGAATTTGCTTAACATACAACCTCTAGGCCTTCCCTTACCTGGGCTTCATTCAAGTTTCCATTTGACATGCTAGTAAGAGCAGATGCCTCTCCCTAGCGGGAAGATCACACGAGCCTCCCCTGCCACATCAGTGTGGGCAAAAAGAGCCCTCAATGCAAACGGATCCAAAAGAGAAGATACTGGGGAATCAGCAACTTCTAACACCTACTTACCTTTCACAAGCACCTCCATCCTCCAATAGCACATTCTTAATTTCCTCCTCCTTAGTTGCAAAGTAGAGGGAGGATAAGTCAGTGTAATAAGCCTGCCCTCATAAATATTGATCTAACCCTGGTTAACTCTTGAGACCAAATTCCTATGAGGCTGGCAGTGACTCTGGTTCATTAATGTGGACAAAGGCTGCCCATTGCGTTTGCCTGGCTTTATGAATAAGTGTTTAGGAACATGTACAGAGAAAACCATTCCTTTAAAATTCCCTAGACAAAGTGAGTGAAGTAGAATATAAATCATGCTCTAAAATAAATCCTTGCCAGCAAGTAGTCCCAAACGTCAGAGAGTTCTGTTTAAAAGAATAATCCAAGCGGTCATTTATAGAGTAAAATATAGTCAGAGAAGTCCAGCAGAGCTGCCACAAGAAATTATTTACATTATTAATTGGCTCTTCTTGCCATTCATACATTTAAGAAGGACGTTCCTTTTCTCATTCTCAAAATTATCACATTATAATTCCTCCTTTGTAAAACTATGAAGATCAAACACAATTAGCACCCACACAACACTCCAGAGCTAAAGTCAGTGGGAGTGGTGACTATGGCAAGACTGAGAGGTATGGGAGCCAAATCTCATTACACTGCCTTACCCGCACTGCCTCTGAAAGGAGCAGGGCGGGGCTCTGGAGGCTGAGGCTCCGGGACATTCCTAATAGCTTTTCCCTCCAACCCCCTTTTTATCAGTAAGTGAGAATAGCACATAACTCCGCCTGATGAGATTTTCAAATAAAGACCAAGAAAGAAACATTGTTACATTCATCTCTGGAAAGAGGAAACAACGTTGGCCCCTCTCCCCAGTCCAAATGTCTTATGAATTGAAATATCTTTAATACAGAAGAACACAAATAGCAATCTCCTAGAAAGATGTACTCAAAATTAGGAGAAAAAAGTCCTAGGGAGAAGGCTGCCTCACAAGTCCCAGGGTAAACCTTTATTGTCAAAATCAACTGAATTTGAGACCTAACAATGTTATCAAAATTGTTGTTCTTTCAAATAATATTGTCTTTTTCTTTTTTAAGTTAAATATATTAGAGCAACATTGGTAAGTAACACTATATAGGTTTCAGGCGTACAATTCTGTAGTACTGTACTGTGTGTTCACCACTCCAAGTCAAATCTCCTTCCATCAACAGTTATCCGCCCTATATCCTCTACTACCTCCCCCAACCCTTTCCCTCTGGCAATAGCACACAGTTGTCTTATGTCTATGAGGGTTTTTCTTTAAGGGGAAGAGGGGTTGCCACTTAATCACTTCAACTTTTTCACCCAGCCTTGCAACAAGCCCCCCTCTCTGATAGCTGTCAGTCTGTTCTCTGTATATATGAGTCTTTTTCTATTTTGTTCATTAGATCCCACATATTATGAGTGAAATGATATGATATTTGTTTTACTCTGACTGGGTTATTTCACTTAGCATAATACTCTCCAAGTCCATGCTTCACAAAGGTTAAGATTCCCTTCTTTTTATGGCTGAGTCATATTCCACTGTGTAAGTGCACCACAGCTTTTTTATCCACTCATCTACTGATGGGTGCTTGGACTGCTTCCAAATCTGGGCGATTGTAAAATACTGCTGCAGTGAACACAGGGGTGCTTATATTCTTTCAAATCAGTGTTTTGGGTTTCTTCACATACATTCCCAGAGGTGTCATACATTCCCACTGGGTCATAAGGCAGTTAAACTTTTAATTTTTTTGCGGGAATTCCATACTGCTTTCCACAATGACCATACCAATCTGCATTCCCAGCAACAGTGCATGAAGGTTTCCTTTTCTCCTCGCCATCACTTGTTGTTTGTTGATTTACTGATGAGAGCCATTCTGAGAGGTGGGAGGTGATATCTCATTATGGTTTTAATTTGCATTTTCTAATGATTAGTGATGTTGAGCATCTTTTCATATATCTATTTGGATCTGTATTCCCTCTTTAAAAAATTGTCTATTCTGGTCATTTGCTCATTTTTTAATTTCATGGTTTATTTTGTTGGTGTTGAGTCATAGAAGTTCTTTATAAATTTTGGAAATTAACTCCTTATCATATATATCATTGGTGAACATGTTTTCCCATATAATGGCTTTTTTTAACATTGTTGATGGTTTCCTTTGTTATGCAAGAGTTTTTCAATTTGATGCAGTTTCATTTATTTTTTCTTTTGTTTTTCTTACCCAAGGCAGTATACCAGAAAAAAAAAATGTTACAAGAAATGTCTGAAATTGTACTGCCTATGTTTTCTTCTAGAAATTTTATGGTTTTGAATTTAACATTTATGTCTTTAATCTCAAAGAATATTCTATTGATCTGCTAAGCACTTTTCATTATATATTCATCAAAATACTCTGCTGACAGGAAAATTTGGGCTCTTCAAAAGTGCTGTGTCTTTCTACTCTCAGCACCAAATTGGATTTACAGCTAAATTATACAACAATCAACCTGAATAACCAACTGAAGGACAGCTCACAGAAGTACTATAACCAAGGATTTATAGAAAAAGCCACATAAGGACTGATAAGAATAGGTCAGAAACAGAGAGGGCTGTCCCTGCACCTATGTGCAGCAGCTGAGAAGCCAGAGGGATATTCAGATGCAAACATCCCCCATAACAAGCATAGGATCTCACCCCACACCAGGACCCCCAACCCAGAGAACCAGGAAAGGAAAGAAAAGCCTGAATAGCATCTGGTAGTGAAAATTAGCAGGGACTTTGTCCCCCTGGAAAAGGAGGGTGTCTACTAGAATCGCAGGTGCTCTCTTAAAGGGCCAATGCACAGGATCTTGCTCTTGGACAGTCACCTGTGGCTGAGGTAGATGGAAGGTGACTCAGAGCATACAAAGTCATAAAGAAAAGATCTGGGTGCATCACCCCAAGGAAAGATCTGGAGGGTTAGCCACTGAGGTCCCTGAACTGAGTTCTTATCCCACACTATCCTCAGGTGCCATTCTCCCAAGGTCAAGCAATTCTATTCTTATAGCAACAGCCTTGGGAGTGCATTAACCTGAACCTCCGACTTCTGGTGACACAACTCTGCCAAGCTCGAGTCCTATAGAAAGGTCTGTTGGCTGCACTGAACAGGGACTTTTGGTGGGCTCTTTTCCTGGAGAAGCCCTAGGCAGACAGTCTTTGAGCTGTGTAGCTTTGGAACAAAGGCCAGTCTTACCCTCCTCCTATAGGCTTGGCCAACACAACCCTCATGGGAGACTGTTTTTGTCTGTCCTCTCAAGTCCCTGTTGCCCTGCCCTGCTGAGCTCAGCCCTGCAAAGGGATCAGAGTGCTGTACAAAGCTGGAACCTTCGGAACTTTTCTCCCTGGGAGCCTCTTGCTGGGCACTCAGACAGGTGCTGGGTTGTAGAGAGCTGGTGTGGGGGAAACATTCTTCTCCACCCTGTGAGTACAGACAGCACTACTCACCCCAACAGGAGACTCACTTGACTTATCCTTCCAACTTTCAGTGTCTCCAAACAGCTGAGCTCACTGCTGCAGAGGGTTCAGATGGCTGCACTCAGCCTGAACCTGCACTGATATTCTTCTGGAGGAGTTAAGGTTAGAGACTTGGAGAAAGGCTGAGTAGTAGGGCTCCAGAGTAGAAGCCACTTATTCCCCGTTGAGTGCCTGACCACACTACCCTCAAGAAAGAGACCCACTAGCTCCATACTTCCAACCTCGATCACTCCACCCTATTGAGCTTGTGCCTTGTGGAAGATACTGTGGGTAGTGTCCAGCTTGGGCCCACTCTACTGTCTCTCTTTGGAAGGCTCTGGAGGAACACCAGGAGACCTCAGGGGTGGCAAAGTAGCTGACACATGGAGGTGGACCTCTGGGAGCCTTGGACCTTTTACTGATCTGCCTCCAGCTCAGAGTGGCAGGAAGCCAACCCCTGTGCGGCCTGGCCCCTCTTACACACACCCAGGTCCAGCAGACACAGCCACAAAGAGTGAACAGCAAGGTAGGTCCAGACAGGTAGCCCAAAACTGGTTACACAAAATGTCTGATTTTGATCTGCTCAAGAACTCTGCCCAAGTGCACCCAGAACCAACATAACCAGTAGTGGGCTTCAGACCAGACCAGAGCTCAACCCAACTAGCAACACAAATGCCACAACTAAAGGGGAACTCTGGCAGGCACTAGACACTGCCAGGAACAAAGCTGCTGTGGGGGGCAGCCCATGAACAGTGACTCATATATGGTGATCAAGGTTTGTCCTTATGGTTAGTGCCAACCTGAGAATTAACTCCACCCATGAATGGGCCAATAGCATTCTATGTCAATGAGGGGTTTTTTTAGGGGGAAAGGGGTTTTCTGCTTAATCACTTCAACTTTTTCACCCAGTCTTACAACAAGCCCCCCTCTCTGATAGCTGTCAGTCTGCTCCACTCCAGTATGAGGGTATACATAACACACAAGAAACATACCTAGAACACTAAGTTCATGTGATCTGGAAGATTGCTCCACTGAGCCCCACAACACACCCTCTCTCACACATATTTCTGCAGATGGTGGAGCTTATTCAGCATTGGGAAGGAAGTGCCACAGCCTGTGTTGGGGTGTTCTGAATTCAGATATCAGGGAAAGTGGCAAGTTGGAGTGATGACAATTTTTGCTTGATGACCCGTCCTCGTTTATAAAATGCACTGACATAAAATGCATAGCTCTTGATGTAGTGTCCCGGCTATTGAAGTTTCCAGAGGCCAAAGGGATGCTTGGCATCTTCCAATGTCCTGGTGGATGTGATAATGTTATTAAACAATGTCACCCCAATTAATTTAATTTAAAAAGTTATAAAAAGTGCTGTCTCATTTATAAGAACTGAAAAAAACTGATTTTCCAGTTAACTATGGAATTTCTTCCTTACATAGCTATTAGCATTAGTACATGTATAATTTTTGTCTACTGATATTTATCGAGTTTGTGTATATTTTGCCTACACAAGTGTAAGTATTGAATACACTTATTATATAAATGTGAGATAACCTTATGATGATTTTATTAATCCCACCTAATAGATAAGAAAAAAAAAGAACAGATTATCCAGCAAGGTCCTACAGCTTTTAAGAATTGTAGTTATTAATGGCCATGCTATAATGATCTCTTGGAAAGGAAAATTAAATTTTGAGGATCCATTTGAACCCTGAAAAGAAACATCTGAGTTTAATGTAAATGCAATGTATTTTTTTAGGGTGTCATGCAATAAGTTTGCTTATAAATGATGAAAAAAATCTAAAACATTGGTAACAGGAATGCAGACCAGGTGAACCTAAGGGCACTGATAATTGTGGAACAAGGTACGATAACTACACCTTAAATATATTGAGTGTGATATTTGAAGTGACAAAGGTAAGACTTCTACTTTGCCAGCATCAGATCACATACCCCAGAAGCCTGCATTTAGTTTAGTTTCCAGTTTTAAAAGCAATACAGGGAAGCCATGCCAAACTGCAGCCAGCATAATGCAGTGGTTAGAAATGTGGGTTCAGGAATCTGATACCTAAATTCAAACCTGAGTTCCTCTTAATCACCACAACTTTCAGCAAGTTACTTCACCTCTCACTGGCCCTGTTCTCTCACAGGAATAACAACAGCAGCAGGAGCAGATTTTACCAGCATTGTTGGCAGGATTTAATGATATCAAACATCAGTAGGATACATGGTAAGTACTGAACGAATTTCAACTATTGGAAGAAGTTTATAATAATGATGTGATTTGAAATATCGCTGAAGAAACAAATGAACAGAATTTAGAGGAAAGTGACTCAGTTTCTATGGCTTCTACAGCCATTGATTTTTTCATGGGAAATACAGAGCTTATCCTTAATTATTATTTATCATTATATTATTTTCTTTTTTAAGTATATTTTATTGATTATGCTATTACAGTTGTCACATTTTTTTCTCCCCTTTATTCCCCTCCCCTTTTTCCTTCCTGCACCACCTACCCTCCAGCATTCCTCCCCCCCTTAGTGGGGGCGCATGAGTCCATGGGTTGTACATATAAGTTCTTTGTCTTCTCCATTTCCTATAGTATTCTTAACCTACCCCTGACTATTTTGTGCCTACCTGTTATGGTCATAGATTTTTAAATCTACCCAGAAATTAATGTAAAATAAATTCTGATTCTGAAGATAAAGAACTCTGTGAAAATTACAGCTTAGCAAAGACAGAATGGGCTCTTCAGATTTAAATATTTACTTACACATATTATAGGGGACATTTACAGAGTCTTGGTCAAGATAACCTTTAAGCTTCCTTCAAAATTTGAGATTGTATGAAAAGAAAAGCAACCTTAGAAAAATCATATGAAACAACTGCTCTTCTTACTGCAAATATCTGCTTATGTAGAGAAATCAGCTATTTCTAATCATTTCATCCGGGAAGCCTAAAATTTCTCGTGCACATTGATCCTCCAGTTCCCTAAATTACTAGAATTATTGAAAATAAGAACTTAAAGCACACTGTTTAACAGGAATCTCAATATAAATGCACAGAACCTGTTTTGAATAACTACACTCACGTAAAGGAAACCTAGAGAATAAAGTGATCAAGGAGTTTCATAGGAAGATATGTCTAAGTCCCCAACGTTGGCACAAAAGATAATAACTTCAACAGATTTACTTTCAGACAGATCCTTTAGCAACTAAAATAAAAACATTTTGAGAAATGTTCTATTTTGAGAAAGCTGCAAGATTTATCAGTAGTAATTCTTCCCACACCAGAAGCATAATTGATGTAGCTTTATTCAAAATTAAGCTTTATAGTGCTGTAAGCTTTAAGTTGTGAGATGAATAAGTTCTGAGGATCTAATGTACAGCATGGTGACCACAGTTAATAAATAATACTGTGTTGTATATTTGAAATTTGCTAATAGAGTAAATACTAAGTGTTCTCACCAGAAAAAAAAAGGTAAAAAAAAAATTACATAATGTGACGAATGTGTCAATTTGTTTTCTTGTGAAATTTCACAACATATATGTGTATCATTAAATTGTATACTTTAAATAATACAATTTTATTAGCCAATTATATAAAAATTAAACTTCATTTAAAAATGGGCACTCTAGAATGCCTATAGTATTGTGTTTTTGTTGCATAACACTTATTTTAGTATTAGGATAATTTTTTTTCATTTCTACTGATAATATGTAAAGAACTATTACTTCAGTTGGAATAATAGATTGATCATATATATTGTAATCTGTAGATTCCTTTTGTTATTTCTTTGTATAAAGTCACTTCCTGTTTATGACTGTTATACAAAAAATAAAATAAAAAATTAACTATGCCTTTTTTTACTTCAAAAAATAGGGAAAGAACCTTCTATATAATCCTTTTTAACATAAATATATATGAACTTCTGAATCTTTAAAAAATGACTCCGTTTTTGAATTGCAAAGAAACAGATATTTTTAGAGTTTTAACTTAGTATAACATAAAGGCCAAAGAATGCATAACTAATTATATAAACAAATAATTACATTTTTCTCTCACTTGTTATAGATGAGAAATCATAATCTCAGATAAAGCAAGAAATTAACCCTTTTAAAGAAATCTTAAGACCAAATTCTCAGAAGTACAGCACTCTCCTAGTAGTAAAAATCATGAGTTTTTAAGTCAGAATGTCTGCATTTAAATCCAGAATCTATCATTAAGTAAACTGTACCAAGTTACTTACTCTCTTTAAACTTCAGTTTTCCGCTTGTAAAAGGGGTCTTACATTATTATGTATCCTTATAAAATTATGACCCTTTAATGAAATAAAACAACTAAATAATTTTGAATTTTCTACTTGGCAAGGAGTACGTATTATGTAATTGTTTTAAATTGCTGTTATCATTAGCAGCATCTGCTCACTCAGAGTCCATTTTATGACAATAGCTCTGGGAAGGCAAGCAAACACTTAAAGAACAGAAGGTAAAACAGACTTTCTCTATCACAGGCTTTCTTAGTGCCCTAATTCCCCACAGAATGTGGTATCCTTGCAAAGGGAAAAGAAGGAACCTGGAGTCTTCATCAACCATGGCTTTTCCTAGGTGGCAGGCATGGTCAGCTGGGAGTTGAGATTATGATGTGTGGCCATGTTTCTGATGTCCTACATACAGGGGTGTCCAACCTTTCTGTGTTTCTGGGCTACACTAGAAAAAGAAGAGTTGTTCTGGGCCACACATTAAACACATTGCAACGTGTAATGACAAAAAGATCTCATAATGTTTTAAGTAAATTTACAATTTTGTGTTGGGAGGCATTCATAGCCATCCTGGGACGCATGCCGCCTGCAGGCTGTGGGTGGGACACCCCTGCTAGAACTTGGTACAGAACAAATCAAACCAGGACCTATGAGATAGAGATCAATATACTACTGCCTTTTAAGCTAGTGGTCTCCAAAGTCAAGGGGAAAAAAATTCAAACATGCATCCTGATAATAATGCATAATTATGTATATGATCTAGTGTACTGACAAAGTACATTACAAAACATGCTGAAGGAAGGATTAACAGAAGGCCTGAACCATTCTCCACTTTCCTTGGGAACATTTGGGGTTAAGATAAATGGGGAATGCCAGCTGTGTAACCAGTCAACATTATTTATTATTGGTATTTATTATTGGTGAAATGTATTGGGACCAGAAGGGCTGTGAGTGAACTATAAAATCATTTTAGGACTCACAGACCTTGTCTTCCTATATGCAGTACGTTCTTGCAACTGAGGTCATCCCTTGAGGAGACCTGGGCTGTAACCAAGATACTGGTTCCTGTGGAGTATGAGCCTTACCCATGGCAAATAGTCCATGCCTCGTCATGTGGTCTGGTCATCTTAAAACCGAGTTACTACTTTGGGGATAAAGGAGAGGAAGAGGAAAGTGGTTCCTGAACAATAATGGAGGCTCCCATTGACATTATCCTGTTGACCTTCCATGTTTCCTTTACTCTATCCTTCTGCTAAATGAAGTGATCCTGAAATATGACCCCTATTGTGTCATAGCAGTGTGAGTGTCAAGACAAAACCACAAGTCCACTAGTGATCATGCAGACATATGCTTATGCAAAAATATATGTTTCTTCCACTGATCTAATGGACTACTTCAAGCACCATGCTTTTGAGAACACTGCTTGGATTCATGTACTTTTCAGAATATTGGGTTATATTCTTTGTAACAAGCTTAGAATACATCGTTTCCTTGTGATTCTTGGTGTTTTTGACAACTTTGTCTTTGGTCATTGTAAATCTTTGGCTTTCTCTACAACTATTATTGCCTCTAGGACTGTCTAAACTAAAACCTAGTAATTCCATCATTACAAATTCTGTAGCACAGAGTCAGAAGGAATTCCTTAAAATAGTAATACTACAATATCTTCTAGAAGTTATTCACTTCTTACTTTCTCAAAGAAGTTATCAGGATATAGCTATAGGGAGCCTGATAAATTATAACATTGTGGGAGAAGTAACTCCTTCAATTTTAATATACTTTTATACTAGTTCCATTAAACATGCTATGCTAAAAATAAAATTATTTCTTCCATTCTTGACACTACTCTCAATTCCAACTAACCAAATAATTTTACCACTCTATATGAAAATTCCTGCAGATGTATCTTTCATTACCCCATTTTCAAGCGCACATCTTTAAAAATATATTTTTATAACTTACCCTGAAACATGCAACATCAGCAGCATGTAGAAGACAAAGAAGAGATTATGAGTGTACCAGAAGATGTCGTACTGAGAAACTCTGGAAAAACAAATAACTTAGTTTTAATGTCACTTTACATTCCATTTCATTAAAAAGAATGTGCACACATGCATGTCACAATTGAAGAAAGTTCATTTATAGGTTCATCTGAGATCTGTGTATTATACCAAAGTATTTACATACCATGCAGAGAGAACTGACAAGAATTATAAAAAACCCTATCATTTTGAAGGCTTTTTTTTCTATTTGAAATAAAGACACATGGAAATAATTGAAATAAGTTGTTTAAAGTTATTATGATGTAGGGCTAAGAAGCAGTTATAGTCTGCTTATGTGTATTTTTGCAGCCTTTTTATCATTAGTCTCAATTTTTAAATGATTTTTAAAACAACTAAGGTTCCTATTCCAATAAATATTTTGATAGTAGTTTAAAAAGAATTCAGGTTGGAAGAAATTAAAGAAATGCTCATTAAAGTTTTATATTCGTTTCCTGGATAGTGTATAGCTTAAAAACATTTCTTTGTAGCTACTGTCCTGCAGAATAACAAGACTGAAAATGTAGGAGTATGATAAACACAATCTATAGAATGTTTGACAGAAGTAAAAAACACAAGTTATTTTGTATGTCCATGTGGATGTTAATATATTAGAATCTTGGAGGTGGAGGGCAGGTATTTTTTTAAAGCTTCTCAAAAATTCAGATACAACCCTAGATAGGGGTTTCAGAACCCCTGATGTAAGTAATGACCAATTGATTCACGTTTACTTCATTCAGTTTTTGCTGTCATGAATGAAATCATTAACATCCTTGTAACATATGCCTTTTGCATACATCTCTTTTTTAGTTTGAATTCCTACAAGTGGAGTTGCTAGATCGAAGGGAGCACATTTTCAATGCTTTTGATATGCACTGCCCATTGCTCTCTGAAAACAGGTTTATCAACTACAAATCCAACTTTAGAATAGGAGTGCCTTTTTTCCCAAACCCAGGCTCCACTGTACGACTTTTTATTATTTTGGATAAGTGAAATTGAGTATTATTTCATTTGTGCGTTATACACTTTTAATTCTTCTATTACTTAACTATTCTTATTTCTATAGGGAATTTTCTTTAATTGTTTTGAGTGAAGTATTCAAATTAAGAATGTACAAGTTCCACATAATTGTAATAAAAATTTGTCAAATAACACAATCACTTTGTTAAATTCAAGGAAGAAAACAAACAAAATAACCTATCTTGGATTTTGATTGGAATTGCAACAAACATAAAATAATTGAGGAAGAACTTCCTTTTTTCATTATACAGTCTTTATTCAAATCTCCACTCATTTCTCTCTCAGTGAAGTATTGTTTTGCTATATAGTCTTCTCTTAGTTCTTTATAAGTTTATTTGTAGATATTTTATGTTTTTGTTGCAATGATTAATGGAATCTTTTTATTCAATTTTCAAACTGATAAAAGCTATATATAAAAAGGCAATTTGTAATAGTTGTTTTGAACTCATTTACTTATTTCAACTATTTTATTTGATATTAACAGTATTTTTCCCACAATTCTCTTGGATTTTCTGGCTAGACAATTATACCTACCTTCCTGGAAGTAATGACAGCTTGTTGTTGGATTCTTTTTCATAATTCTAAATGTTTAATTTTTTATCATATGTAAATAATGGCATGCTTTAATGGAATTAATCTATCACTTTGGCTTTATCATGATTTTCTTAGGAATGTATCTCATAATTCACTGGTAAGTATGATCTCAGTTCTGGTTTTTATATTTTTAATTCTATAAAGGAAATTGATTTTTAGTTAACTGATTATTTTATCTATTCAGAATTAGAGTTCAGATTTAACAACTGTCATTTCAAAGTCTACTGAGATGAGGAAATATATTAGTATTATTGTCATTTGTTAGTAGAATATATTACTTTGTTTAATAACTGACACATATTGAACCATTGGTGAATTATTAGACAACATTCAATGTCAGAAATCAAATACTGAAGTCATAATTATTCACCTGTTTTCTCTAGTGTATTATTTCCTTAAAGTAAAGAGAAAATAGAGGAAAATTATCTTCATGATCCATTTAAGAATTTCATGATTCTCACAGTGAAGCTTGGAGAAAAGCAGTTAGTTTTATAATCTCTTTTAAACAAATGAAAAAACTAACAAGACACAGTTACTAAATTATTTATGTGATGGCTCAGTTGAGAAGAAAAGCTGACCTTATATTCCATTTTATAATACTATCACTCAATTAAGGATTCTTTTTTTCTAGATACAGAGCATTTATATATCTTCAATCTTATAAATAAATATCAGATATCCTAATTTTTCTTCAAGAACTCCTAAAGTTTAAAAAGTAAGCTTTTCTATGAATTATTGACCTAACTAAAATATAAGTTCCCCCTCACAATTGTCACCCTGATGCACTAATGTTGGAGATTTGCCTTTCTGTAGATGATTTTTAATTCTTATGAAAAGTTACAAAAATGGGTTCACCATCTGACCCAGCCATTGTCCATCTAGGTATTTTTCCACAGGATGTAATTGAAAAAGTATGCAAAGACATACCAACAGGGTGTTTGTTTCACAAGTGAAATACTGAAAAAAAATGGAATCACCTAAAATTTCCAACAATAGGAAACTGGGAGGGTAATGTACAGGTATATCTGCACGGTAGTATGTTGTGTCATCAAGAAAGTAAAACCTGTTCAAAACAAGATCTAAGTAAATAGCTGATTTAAGACAGTATATATAATATGGTCCAATTTTGGTAAAATACATATATATGAAGAGATGAATCAGGAGTGCGAAAGAAGGAGAAAGAGTGACTTTGGTAGAGGTTAAGACACTGGGAACAAGTGAGCAAAACAAAAAAGAATGAAGTATGTAAACATAACATCAGGAAGTTTATAGCATTAGTATCTGAGTGGAGAGTTTACTTGAGAGATTTCTGTGGTTTGTGTTTGTGTGCACAGAGGTTCATAAGTGCAAGGATAAACTCCTTAGAGCATGATGTAGAGCAATTAGTTTCAAAGTATGTGTGTGTGTGTGTGTGTGTGTGTGTTTCCATTACATTTCACATCTCAACAAATAGAATGACTATTTATGAAGACTATATAGTTTCTTCTTTTCGCTTTCTTAACCAATAAGTTTGACCAGTAACATAAAATACTGTAAAATACTGTGAAAAACAGCTGTATCCAGAAAGAACACATGACTGTTCACAGAAATGTGGATCTGCAACTGCTCAAAATCTCTTAACTAGAAGAATAATGTGAATGCTGGTATTTTTTATTATGTTAGCAGATGTCAACTAACCATGTTTCCAAAGCTTTGTTTAGAATACATTAAAGTACAGGAAACCCATATCAGGAAATGAGTTATAAAATAATTTTAAGTGATATGTTCCTGTGCATACAATTGAATTCAATCCCAGGCCTCATAGAGATACACTATCCTCCAGAAGAAGGCTTCTGAAGAACTCAAATTTCCATAGTTTAAAAAGTCTCCATACACAGTTGCTTACTACCCTAGAATATTTGAGCAAAACAAAGAGATTTATTTTTCAGAAACAGGAAATGATATATACAGAAATGTATATATCACTCTTAGTTACCCAGAATTGTCTGTTCATCAGAACACTGCACTGGCTAAGCATTCTGTTCAATCAAGTGGGCTTCTACACATGAAAATGAAGGTAATATGAAGAAAATCTAAACAATCTGACCAGTAGACACTGAAATTATGACTGACACTCACCTCATTGCATACGTGGAAGCTGTGACCATCAGGAAGAGCACCAGTACCATACACACTCCTGTCAGGCCCGGAACTATAAAAATGTACATGAGTACATTTTAACTTAAGTCATACTGAGAAAAAGTACAAAAATCATTGCCTTAAAATCCAAAGTATTATGCTGCTCTGTGGGAAGCCCACTTCAAATCACATATCTCCTGTATGTTGTCCCTCAAAAAAGCTTTTTTAAAAATTAGTACAATTTTAAGATATTTAAGGCAAAGCAGTCTTTTCTAACAATAACAGAAGAGTTTCCTTTTATACTTGTAAATATTCCACTCAGAATGGTGAATATGTACATATTTCTACAGGTACATATTATACCAAATGTCAGTAATTAATACATGGCACAGGTTTGACGATTAACACTTATGGGTTTGGTTTTCCACACCATGGTACTAAACTCCCTTGCTCTCCTCGCCCCTCTTATGTAACTAGTAGCTCTTTCAGTTTTAATTTCAAATAATTCTAATGGGCTAAACTATCTAGAATAACATCTAAAAAATAAACAAAACCTAAAGCTTCCTGAAAACCACAACTCCAACTGTAGAACAAAAAATATTTAACTTCAAGAAAAAAATTAGTGCTGATGTTTTCAGAATACTTGCAGAAATATTTCCAGTAGTATGGAAAACATGCTGAAATCAGTCCTTCTGATATGACATAACATTTATTTTTTAAAAACTAAAATGTGCAAATATGTTAGTTTTTAAAACTAATATTGACGTGTCTGATTGCTACAAATCTAGTTAGCTTGTACAGCATGTCAAAATGAGTAGCTCATATGCCATATCAGAAAGAGCTAAAATCAAAATAGTCTCATTAATTATCTTTTTACTACCAAATAAAATATTTTGTGTATAAGTTACTTTTATTACTCTTAAAATCACAAGCAACAGTAACTCCCAAATGTCCTAGCTGAGAGATTCCATCTTAAATTCTGGAAAACCTAATGAAACAATTCTGTCTCTAAGGTACAGGTATCACCACACTTCTCTTCTTGTCAAGGAACCAGATGTGAAACAGAAGGGCCATCATGGACTGTAAGCTGCTAGCAGAAGCAGACAAGCTGGGTATGATATAAGAGCAATACAGGTGTGCATTATTAAGATTCCAGAGAGTTTAGAATCATTGAAAAATTTAGGAATCTCAGTACAGCTGACTGCAAGAGGCCATCAGAGTAGGAGGATCTTTCTTGCATCTCCTCCCAGAACCAAGTTAGAAATTAAAATAAAGAGGGGAACAGCCACCTGAAATAAACAACCAAAGATTGCATAATGAAGAGACTTTTAACCAAGGTGGACAGAAACCACCTCTAGACCAGGGTGAAAGCACAGATTTTTTTGTCCATAGCCACTCACCTTGGGCTACGATAAAGGGAGGGTGGCATGAACTGGAATTACCAGAGGAAAATATGGAGTGGGAGGCACTGGGGAGAGATGTAGAGGAGTGGCTGCTGGGATTCCTATGCCAGGACATACCTCAATACAGCAGCAGCCATTTTTCTTGAGAAGAGCAAGCCTGTCCCAGAGGAAAAGCAATTATGCCACCCTGTAGGATACTGCTTGCCTCAACCTCTGAAATCCTGCTCGCCCAATGCTGCATCTTTTTCCCCCCCCACAGAGCATCTTAATCCCTGCTAAGAAAACAGCAACATAGGCAGACTCAGGGGGTGTCAGGGACTGGCTTTAGGGCATGGCCATCCCATACACTTTCCTGGGGAACCAGATTGGAGCTTCTCCCTCATGGGAGAGCCATAGAAACATCCTCCTGGTTTCTGGCAGACCCACAGTCTGGGCTCTGGGGGCCCTACCCACTTTCTTCCTACAAGCTTCAACCTGCTGAGTTCAGGGAAATAATCCTGGGACAGGATGAGACACTGTGCTCAAGGGCAGGGGAACATACCCACCATCTTCCCTGAAGTCTAATCAGCATCTCCAAGAGATCCCATCCTCCCAACTCCACCAGAAGCCCTCTCAGGAACAGTTGGGTCAGGGACCCCATTATGACTGACAGAAGGACAGAAGGCAGAGGCAGGTGGAGGAGGATCATGTGGTGCCTTGGGACATTTTCTGACCCACCCCTAGGCCTTGTGCTGTTAAAAGCCAGTCTTGCAGAGCAGCATGGCCCATCCTGTGCATAGCCAAGCCCAGAGGACACAGACACAAACTGTGGATCACTTGTAGCTTCAAACAGGCTGCTGAAGGCTACAAGTGGACAGCATCTGACACTGGCTTACCACTGCTTCAGAAAACATCAGAGCCATATCCGAAAAGAGATCCCAGCAGGCAGACACTAAACTCCACTGAGACAATCTCCACCTTGTGTTTCTCATTATTTTTGTTTTTTTCTTTTTCAAACTCTTTTTATTATTTTCTTTTTTCTATGTCTTCTTTTATATGTCTTATTTTACTCTTTCTTTTTCTTAGTCTTTCTTTTTCTTACTCCATTATTCCTTCTTTCCATTTAGTTTTTATTCTTCTTCTTTGTTATTTTTTTTTACCATTCTCCTCTTTCTATTCCTTACTCAATGTTTCTCTTACTTCTCTCTTCACATAATCATTTTTCTTTCCTTTGATCTTTTCATATTATTTTTTTCTTCTACTTTTCCATTTCTCTTTTGCTTTTATTATTCTTTGCTCTTTTGACATTGATTTTGCTGCTTTTTTTGGGGGGGTATGCTTATTTTGGCTTTGTTTTTGTGTTGTTTTGTTTTGTTCTGTCAGTACCTGTACAACAGCACACAAGATGTTCTGAGGGTTGAGTCTCTCAGTCAGGTAGCTGGAGGGGAGATATCACTGACAAATAGGTCAACACTAATCAAGACACAAATACAACAGGAGAGCCCACATAACCCACACAAGGAACATTCCTAGAGCTTCTAGCTCAGGGGATCAAGCAGACTGTATCACTGGGTCCCACAAGACACCTACCACAGAAGGCCACCCCACAAAGGCAGGGAGGCAAAGCAGATCAATCTAATATATCGAAATGAACAAAAGGGGACAGCTAAAATGTGGAGACAAAGAAACAACTCCAAACAAAAGAAGAAGAAGAATCCCCACAAAAAAAATAAATAAATAAATGAAATTGAGGCAAGCAATTTATCAAACATAGAGTTCAAAATAATGGTTATAAGGATGACCAAGAAACTTAATGAGAACTACAAGGATCTTAGTAGGAATTACATCAGCTTGAAAAAGAACATAGAAACTATGAATAAGGCCCAGTTGGAAATAAAGAATGAAATATATGAAATGAAGAATACACTAGAAGGAATTAAAAGTAGGCAGATGAAGTAGAGGATCAAATCAGCAATTTGAAAGACAAGGTAGAAAAAACAACCAGTTATACAAACAAAAAGAAAAAGATTCAAAAAGAATGAGGATAGTTCAAGGGAACTTTGGGACAACATGAAGCATAACAACATCAGCATCATAGGGAAATGAGAAGGAGAAGCAAGCAAACAAGGGATATAAAAAAAAAAAACCTGTTTGAAGTAATGACAGAAATCTTCACTAATCTGGTGAAGGAAAAAGTCACACATATTCAGGAAGCACGGAGTTCCAATCAAGATGAACCCAAAGAGACCCACACCAAGACACATCATAATTAAAATGGCAAATTTAAAGGAGACAAGAAGTTAAAAGGGAAGAAAAGAGAAAAAGTTAGTCACCTACAAGGGAGTTCCAATGAAGCTGTCAGCTGATTTCCCAACAGAAACACTTCAGGCAAGAAGAGATTAGCATAAAGTACTCAAACAAAATAAAAGCAAGGACCTGCAGCCAACACTATTCTATCCAGCAAGTCTGTCATTTAAAAATGAAGGCAAAATAAAGAGCTTCTCAGACAAAAACCAAAAAGGCATAAGGAGTTCATTACCATAAAACCAGCATTGAAAGAGATGTTAAAGAGACTGCTTTAAGAAGAAGAAGAAATAGAGAGAAGAACATAGGTTCGAAACAATGGCAACAAATAAGTACCTATCATAATAATGTTAAATAGAAATGGACTAAATGCTCCAATTAAAGACACAGGGCAGCTGAGTGGATAAGAACACATAACCCATCCTGGCTGGTATGGCTCAGTGGATTGGGCATAGACCTGAGAACCAAAGGGTCACTGGTCTGATTCCCAGTCAGGGCACAAGCCTGGGTTGCAGGCCAGGTCCCCAGTCAGGGGTGCACAAGAGGCAACCACACACTGATGTTTCTCTCCCTCACTTTCTCCTTCCTTTCCCCTCTCTCTAAAAATAAATAAAATCTTAAAAAGAACATAACCCATATACACATATATGCTGTCTATGAGAGACCCACATCAGAACAAAAGATTTACACAAGTTCAAAGTGAAAAGATGAAAAAGATATTGATGCAAATGGAGACCAAAAAAAGCTGGGGTACCAATACTTATATCTGACAAAATAGACTTACAAAAAAGCCCATAACAAGAGACAAAGAAGGTCACTACAAAATACTAAAGGGATCAATTCAACAAGAGGATATAACCCTTGAGAACATATATGAATTCAATTCAATATAGGAGCACCTAAATACATAAAGGAAATCTTGAGAACTTTAAGAAAGAGATTGACAGTAATACAGTCATCGTAGGGAATTTTAACACCCTTCTGTCACCAATGGGTCAAAAAATCTACAAGGAAACAGTGACCTTAAATGATACACTGTATCAATTGGAATTAATTGATATTTATAAAACATTTCACCCCAAAGCAACAGAATACATCCTTCTCATGTGCACATGGATCATTCTCAAAGACAGACCACATGGTATGACACAAAATAAGTCTTAACAAATTCCATAAGATTAAAATCATATGAAGCATTTTCCCAGATCACAATGGCATAAATCTAGAAATAAACCTCAATTTAAAAACTCAAAAACATTCAGATACATGGAGGCTAAATAGCATGTATTAAATAAGGAATGGATTATCAATGAAATCAATGAAGAAATAAAAAAAGTACAAAGAAACAGACGAAAATGAACACACAACAACCCAAAATGTATGGGACACAGCAAAAGCAGCCAGAGAGAGATGCTTATAGCATTACAGACCTTCATAAAGATGATAGAAAATCTCAAATAAACAATGTAAATTTATACCTAAAACACCTAGAAAAATAACAACAAGCAAAGTCTGGGGTGAATAGAAGGAAGGAAATAATCAATAACAAAGAGAAATTAAATAACATATAGATTAAAATAAAATTCAAAAGATCAATGAATCCAGCAGCTGGTCTTTGAAAAAATAAACAATATTGATGAAGCTGTACCAGACTCATCAAAATAAAAAGAGAGAGGACCCAAATTAATAAAATGAGAAATGAAACAGAAGTAACTGATACCACAGAGGATTATAAGAAAATACTATGAACAACTACATAGGAATAGGACAACCTGGGTGAAATGCATAAATTTCTAGAAACATACAATCTTCTCAAACTGATTCAGAAAGAAGGAGAAAACATGAATAGACCAAAACAACTAGAAAAATTGAAGCAGTAATAAAAAAAAAATCCCAGCAAACAAAAGTTCTGGACCAGATGGCTTCTTAGGTGAATTTTACCAGTCATTCAAATAACTAACACCTTTCTTAAAATATTCCAAAAAAAATTCCAGAGGAGGGAAGACTTCCAGCTCTTTTTAAAGGCCAGTAATATCCTAATTCTAAAACCAGGTAGAGACACAACAAAGAAAGAAAATTATAGGCCAATATCTCTGATGAACAGATGCTAAAATTCTCAACAAAATGTTAGCAAACAGGATCCAGCATACATTAAAAAAACATACAACATAAACAAGTGGGATTTACCCCAGGAATGCAAGGTTGGTACATATTTTCAAATCAATAAATGTGATTCACCACATAAATAAAATGAAGGATAAAAATCACATGATCATATCAATAGATGCAGAAAAAAGCATTTGATAAAATGCAGCAAACTTTTATGATAAAAACTCTCAGCAAAGTAGAAGGATGATACCTCAAAATAATAAAGGCCATATATGAAAAACCTACTTCCAATACTATACTCAATGGGTAAAAACTAAAAGTATTTCCCTTATGATCAGGAAAAAGACAGGGATATCCACTTTTACCACTCTTATTCAACGTAATAATGGAAGTCCTAGCCACAGTGATCAGACAAGAAAAATAAATTAAAAGCATCTAAATTGGAAAGGAGGAAGTAAAACTGTCATTATTCACAGATGGCATGATACTGTACATAGAAAACCCTATAGGCTCTACTGAAAACTACTTGACCCAATAAATGAATCTGGCAAAGTAGTGGGATATAAAATCAATACTCAGGAATCAGTGGCATTTTTGTACACCAGTGAGGAACTATCAGAAAGAGAAACTAAAAAAATAATCTAGTTTACTATTGCAACAAACAATAAGGTACCTAGAAAAAAATTTAACCAAGGAGAGAAAAGACCTATGCTCAGAAAACTATAGGACACTAAAGAAAGAAACTGAGAGAGATATAAATAAGTAGAAGCATATATTGTGTCCATGAACTGGAAGAATTAACATCATTAAAATGTCCACACAACCCGAAACAATCTATACAGTCAATGCAATTCCTGTCAAGATACATAAATCACAGAACTAGATCACATATTCCAAAAATTCATATGGAACCAAAAACAATACTGAAAGCCTCAGGAATCTTGAGAAAGAAGAACAAAGTTGAAGGGATCATAATACCTGATATCAAACTATACTACATGGCCACTGTAATCAAAACAGTCTGGTACCAGCATAAGAATAGATACATAGATCAATGGAACACAATAGGGAGCCCAGAAATAAACCTACGTATTTATGGTCAATTAATATTTGACAAAGGAGGCAAAAGAATACAATGGAATAAAGACAGTCTCTTCAATAAATGGTGTTAGGAGAACTAGACTAGTAAACATGCAAAAAAAGATTTCAGATCTCTTGTGCAGCAATATTTTTGTTGATACATCTCCTAGGGCAAGGGAAGCAAAGGAAAAAAATAAACAAATGGGACTACATCAAATTAAAAAGCTTATGCACAGCTAATGAAACCGTAATCAAAATGAAAAAAAAGAACCCACTGTGTGGGAGTACATATTTGCCAAAGATACATAGGACAAGGATTTAATGAGAAAAGTATACAAAGAACTTATATGACTTAACACCAGGAAAACAAATAATTCAATTAAAAATGGGTTAAGGACATGAATAGACACTTCTCCAAGGAGAACATACAGATGGTCCATAGACATATGAAAAAGTGCTCAACATCACTAGCCATCAGGTACATGCAAATCAAAACCACAATGAGATGTCACCTCACACCTGCCAAAACAGCTATCATTAATAAATCAACGAACAGCAAGGGCTGGCAAGGATGTGAGAAGAGAGAACCCTAGTGAGCTGTTTTGGGGCATGCATGCTGCTGCAGTCACTGTGGAAAACTATATAAAATTTTCTTAAAAAGTTAAAAATAAAACTGCCTTTTGACTCAGAGAATCCACTTTTGGCAATATATCCTAAGAACCCCGAAATACCAATTCAAAAGTATATATGTACCCCTTAGTTCATAGAAGCATTATTTATAGTAATCAAGATTTGCAAACAGCCTAAGTGCCCATGAGTAGATGAGTGAATAAAAAAGATGTAGTACACTTACACAATGGAATACTACAGAGCAGTAAAAAACAAGGAATTCTTACCTTTTGTTGACAGCATGGATGGAACTGGAAACTACTATGCTAAGTGAAATAAGCCAGTTGGTAAAAGACAAATACCATATGATCTCAATTATAAGTGGTATCTAATGAACAAAATAAACTAATGAGCAAAAATAGATCAAAGGCATAGAAACATGGATCAGACAGACAGCTATGAGAGGGCAGGTGGAGGTGGGGACTGATTGAAAGCAAGTGAAGGGACTAGTCACAGAACATTTATGCATGACCCATGGACATGGACAATGGTGTGAGGACTGACTGTGGGAGTCAGAGGGTGGGCTGGACGGAGATGGGCAAAGGGGAAACATTAGGACATCTGTAATAGCATAAACTGTATAATATTAAGAAAGAAAGAAATCTCAGTACAATAGAAACAAGTTTGTACAAGTAAAGGGTCAAATAAGAAATAAAGGAATAAGAGTACTCTTATCAAGTACCCAAGAGTACTCTTTCCTCCTCATTCTTCCCAATACACAGATCTGGAAGCCTAACAACACTTGACATCCCTGATGTGCCTAATCCAAGCCCTCTCTTCTCTCCACTTCTCTTCCAGGCGAGGACTTAACTTATTAGGGGTAAGAGGAGAGCATGATAACTACACTAGTTCACTCTGAAAGAGTAATAGTACAGAAAAATACTACTTAAAAAGAACAGCATGCCTACAAAATGACCCAGCCTTCCCACTCCCACAATATTTACCCAAGAGAAAGAAACATTCATACAAAGGCATGTTCAAAGATGTCCATAGCCATTTCACATTTTAAAAGTTAATGCCTGTAAACAACTAAAATCTTCATCAACAGATGAATAGATAAGAAATTTCACTTGGTATTGAATAGTACATTCAATAAACAATTGAATGGTACTAATATTTGTACCTGGAAAAGTAATCAGTGGTAAAATAAATGAACCATGAACTTTGATATATATATATATGCAACAACATAGATGAATGTCAAAACTATTAATATTATGCTGAGTGAAAAAAGCCAGGCCCCCTAAAAGAAAACTCAATGAGTATAAGCTTTATGGTTCCTTTTATATAACATTCTAAAAAATTCAAACCATTCTTTAGTGATAGAAAGCAGCTTAGTTGCTAGGAGGGGCAGAGGGAAGGATATGTTATAACAGGGCACAAAAAACATTTTAGAATGATGGATATATTTGTTATCTTGATTTTGGTCATAGTTTTATATTATAAATATATGTCAAAACCAATAAAGTAGCATAATTTACATATGTATAATTTAATGTTCTTTATTTATAACAATACATTTGAAAAAAGAAGTTCTCTCAAACTTCAAGTAATTTTGTTTTAAATCCTTATTTGACTAAGTAAATTAAAATGATAGAATCCCAGCTGGCTCTATAATGTAATATATGTGGTTTCTGTAATTTTATTGGAGCACCATTAAAATCTGCTGTATCTACATACGAGGCTTCCTATGTGGTTCTAAACATGCCAAGATTAGTTATGGAATGTTTGCAAATCACTTCATCAGGGGAACACCTGAAGAAACTGAGTGTGTTTAGAATACAGGCATAATTTCCAAAGTGTTTACTTGAACATTAGTTCTTCGGGATGTTTATTTCTATTACTCCAAGATTTTGTAATCATTGCTTGAGAAGTCACAGGGCACATTAGTGTATTAAAGTCTCTGAGAAGTCCAAAAGGCAAGAAACCAGTTTAAATTTGAACAAATATTTCTTCGAATATTTAACTAGAGAACACGTTTTAGAGAAGAACATGAAAAAATATTCAGACTTGGATGGGGCTGGGGGGTGAAATAGGTGAAGTCAGTCACTTGAGGATGAAGCAGGAACCCCAGACAGCCTGGCCAACGGTGTGTTTATCCCAGCATTGTGATCCGGTCACCGCCCCTCAGGCCAAACTGGGGTCTCACCGAGTCTCATCTGCAAACTAAGGTGAATCAATTCAATGTTTTTTAATGTTCTTTCAGATTTATGAAGTTATCTTTTCATGTAAAGAATTTATTTTTTTCTCTTCTATCTCCCAGAAGTATAAAAAGACCAGAGTTTATAATTTACAAAGTAACAGACTTCAAGGTCAGTGAGGTAGAAAAACTTATAATTCACAATAAAAAAAAATATTGCAATTAGAGTGGTCCAAAAGAAGGGGTGGGGTGATACTTTAAGAAGTTAGGATTATTTTGTCACTGGAATTAAACAAATAGGGTCTGGCCAACAAATTATCTAGGATACTGTAGAGAAGATCTATGCATCAAGTAGCATAGTTGAATGAGTGGCTTTTATCCATTTAGTGAATATTTTCTGGGCACCTATAGTGTAACATTAAGTGCCAGAGCAAAATGAATTCTGCCCTACAGGAGATCCCATTCTGGTCTGGGGGACAGGATACGCAGGTCATTACAACATAGGGCATCTGCTAAAAGACAGCTAAGTAAGTATTAAGTGTTTTGGGAGGTATATCAAAGGGTACCCTAACCTACCCTGACATGACAGCTTAGCTAAATCCCAGTATATTAGCCTCCATTCCTACATATTCGACTAGTCAGAAAGCACAGGTTAAATATTGTTAGGCTATTCTAGCCTCACTGGGCAAAGCTACTTGCCAAAGTGAAGTACACTGTGAAGTCTTTGTAGAAAACTATGTCACTCATCCCATTACTATCCTTAGATTTTTGCCTTTTTTTTTTTCTCATCTGCTACTATTCAGTGGGGTCAATCAGTTGCCCAAGGAGCTGTAGACTCATACTTAGGGGGTCCCACAGGTATTCCAAGCTGAAGAGCTGGGAAGTAGATGGCTCCTGCTTTCATAAAATGATGTAGACTGGGCCACTCAGATGATGCTGACATGCTGATTTGGGGTGATGCAAGTGGTTTTGTACTGACAGAACAAAAATATTTGCCAGGGACCTTGAATGTCCTAGGGTAGCCCTGCCCCACCATGGAAAAGCTCATATTCAGGTGGAAAAGACACTACATGTGAGGAAATAAATTATTTGACAACACAGTATTTTTACTTTGTATCTTTAGGAATCCAGACAAAGAAAGGGCAAGCTCTGTCGAGTGGAATGGGGATGGAGGGGAGCACAATTTGTGCAGGTCAGCTGAAGATAAAAGGTTGAGCAGGAGTTGACCAGGTGATAAAGACAGTCAGTCAAGAAAGTAGGCAAAATGTAGGTGGCAGTGAGAAGCTCAAGAGTACGATGAGATGCTCCAAAAGCATAAAACCAGAGCTCTCACGGTAAATGGGAAGGCTAATAAAGCACATTGCCAGTTCCCACCACAAGACCCTCTAGGATGGATCCAGGAAATTTGTGCTTTTAAGTGTCACCTCTACTTAGTCCACCATCAGTCATGGGAATCTCTGGGAAAGAGAAAAGGCAATGGGGTTTTATGCTTAGGTGGAGAGATCACCTGTTTATGGAAGTATTAATTACACTAAGTTTCTTAATGCAATATCTTTGTCATATAAAAAATTTTTTGTATCTTTATAAACTAAACTTTTATAAACATCTCAAATGTTCCATGGCTTCAACTATACTGTGTGCTGTACAAAAGAGTATGGGAACAAATTTCTTATTTTTTCTCTTAAATTAATTCACATGAACCAAAAAATACATTGACTCATACATAGGGTTTTATTTTTCTGCTTTTTCTCCTTTCTATTTCTTGTTCAATTCTTAAGACTTAAATATAAGCCTGTTTTCAATAAGCAAACTTGTAAACAAAACTAAGCTACATTCCTAAAGAGAAAACTGTGAAATGCTTTGCAAGTGGCAAACATCGTAAGACAGAGACACAATGTATTTTACAAATCTAAACATACAGTTGTGACATGGATGGAGAAAACACCCGATTTCTTGCTACTTTTTATCATAAAGTTGATTGAGAAGAAAAACAATGCATTTGCCAGGGCCACACCTCAGTCTCATATGCAACTCTGATCCCTACAGCCAGGCCTTTAAAGACCTCTCAACTGGCCACTCGTCCTAACCCCTGAAATACGTGCTAAAACTCCTCCAAAACAGAAGAAAGCTTTCTTCTTTCATTAGTATAGGGTTAAAAGGAGAAGAATTTTGGTACAAATTTTACTAACATCAGGACAAAATTGGGGATATTCCAAGGTGCTTTGAACAACAAATTAACAGTCTAGACCAAGATTTCATGGACAATATGCTTGAGAAGGAAAAGTAAATTACAAATAACAAGGGGGACGTATTTCAAGAAAAAATAAACAATTTTAATGATTGTTTCATCTCTTCCATATGTTTTAAAGTTACAAAATATCCTTCTAAATTACTGAATTGTAAGAACTACACTGATGCTCAGAGTACTCGGCGTTCCTTCCCAGCACCCGGAGGGCAGGAACCTACTGCATATGGATCATCACCAACAGCACTTGCGCCACAGCATGCACGAAGCATATGCCATTATATCGCTTTCACTGGGAGAATATGTAAAAGACAAATGCATTTACTTACTTTTACTCTTCATTCAAACCCCAACTGTTTGTCTTGACTCTGTTTTCATTGCAACTTTACACTTGAACTCCTAATATTTGTTCTAATATGCAAATATTCATATTTTACATTTTAATATATATCTAGTTGCTATATAATTTGATGAGGCTTATTTTCAAAGATTTTCCTGAATCTTAAGAAAAGAGCAATGTATAACAACTTACCACTTGTGAAGAGAAGAATTCTGGGATCCTGAAAAAAAAGGGGGGGGGAAATATTTGACTGAAAGATAAAAACACTGATGATATAAAATTCTACAAAAAACTTGGCTGGGTAGAAAATCTATGTAGCCTCCCAATGGAAATAAGACTCAAATCTTATAATGGCTGCATGATGCTAAAACGGATTATACATATAAAAAGTACAAATCCAACTCAGACAAGTCTATCCATGTGAGAAAGGAAGAGCACTAGATGTGGAGTCAGAGGGTGTCAGCTTTAATCATAATGGCTAATTAAAAGCTAGGGGCAGTGGCCTGAAGCCCACCCTTTGACCAAATTGAAACTCAATATTTTGGCTGCAATGTGGAAACATTAATACCACAATTACAAAATTGTACCTACAATGTGTCAAAACAGTGGGAATCAAAAGTCATAAAATATATAGGAGGAGCTGCACACTGTAAACTCAGTGCAAAGAATACTAATTGAGAACCCATGTTTCAAATATCGTAAAACACGATGAAGACAAATAAGGAGAGGTTCCTATTACTCAGAAATATAAAACATTAGTATCGTTAGTGTTTATTTATACTACATCTCTCATGGTGTAATAGGCCCTAGTCAAATGTTTTTCTACCTTCTGGAAACTTAGATTAATCCCCAGGATATTTGTGAGTTTATTTTCCATCCTAATGATGCTTAATAATGTTCAGCTTTTGAATTTCTTTCCTATGCCTCCACTGAGTCTAGGATCAGGCCAGGTATATACAAAGTAGGAAGCTATTTATATGATACAATTTCAGGGGCCTTGAATGAGAACCACTTGCTTAGGAATAGCTCTTCATCTGACTTAGGCCAAATGACTGCTACACCTGGCTAAAGGATACAGTAGAATAATCAGCATATAAACAACTACTAAAAACAGAAGACAAGCTGAACAAAAAGGAGTAAATGGCTCTGGAAACTCAGAGATGTAACAGTTACTACTGTCATAGAATAAAGTGGAATGTGTGAGACACGGTTTCACAGATGACAGGATAAGGCAGATTCAGCGAGGCCATGAAGAATGTGCCACCATTGCAAGTTGGAAGAGGGGTCCCTGAAGACCTGGAGGAGGCAGAGTGGAAGCACAAAGTAACAATGAGGTGAGTGGCACAAACCCACCATTTCCAAAGACAATTCAGTAAAGAAAATACCTGTTTATGCCTGCAATCTGTGTATATTTTTTCATCTTTACACAGCACATTGCGAGAGAGGGAGAACAACAAAGAAAAAGGAAGAAAGGAAATAAAGAAAAGGGGAATTAAAATAATTAGTTACCTTTTTCATCCATCAGATTGACATTTTTAAGTGAGATACAGAAATAAGCACTGATATACTTAATAGAAGTGTGTCAACTGGTGAAGCCTTTTTGAAAGGAAATTTAACAAAGTTCATTAAACTGAAAATGAGTATAACTTTGAAACCAAAATCCTACCTCTATGAATCTGCCTAGCAGTAGTGTACAAAAAAAATTCATTTATCGGTGTGTGGATCGTAACAAAAACTAGAAATCAACCTACACATCTGTGAATAAGGAAAAGGCTAAAAATAAACTACAGCCTATTAATATAATGGGAACAGGAGTTATTTATACTTTCTGCTATAGTAAGTCACATACATATATTTATGGAAACAAGTAAATTGCTAAGGAATAATGATCATAAAATAGCACTTAAAACATTTTAAGAGAAAACAAAAAATTACTAACTGTGGCTATTTTTGGATGAAAAGATTTCGCTTTTCATACACTTGGGATTTTTAAACTATTTTATACTGAGCATAACCCCCTCTTAAAATAAAATAAATTTAATGAATAACAGTTTTGAAATATTAAGCAAAAACATATTACATTAAAATAATATAAGCATTATAGTTATTAAAGACATGAATCATAAACAAAAGACAGAAGCAAAGAAGGAAAAGTTTAAAAAAGGAAACTGCAGAGGAGGACAGAGGATTGGGTACAGGCAGAGGTAAGTGAGGCAGTGGAGGCCCTGGGCCGAGATCATTACAGGAGAAGAGCTTCCACTGGTATGCTACGAAGCTGGACTTCCCAGTGCTTCCTCATGCTGGGTGCACACTAAAATCTCATGGTGAGCACTTTAAAATCAACTGTGCCTGACCCCAGCCCAGATCAATTAAATCATATTGGTGTTTTAGTGAAATAAACCAGTCAGAAAAAGACAAATACCATATGATTTCACTCATATGTGGAATCTAATGAACAAACTGAACTGACAAGCAAAACAGACTCATAGACGGAGAGCAGACTGACAGCTCTGGGCAGGGAGGATTAGGGGTGGAAGGATAGAGCAAAAAAGAAAAAGGACTCATGGACATGGACAACAGTGTGGTGATCATGAGGGTGAGAGGGGTGGGTGGAGGTGGGAGAAGGTAGAAGGGGGATAAATGGTAATGGAAAAAATACAATAAAAATTAACAAAAAAATTAAAAATTAAACTAAATTTGAAAAATAAATAAATAGAAAACATTAGCACAGTCAAAGGATTTATGAAAGGTTGCTTGCTGTCTGGGGTTCTGTAATTTGTTTCTGTCTGTTGTTACTTTTTGTTTTGTTTCAGGAGGCAGGACAAACACATAAGCAGTATTCATGCAGACAAGTCTGGTGATGTATGGAGGAGAAAGCGGAGTGGGAGAAGGTGAGAAATAATCTTATGAAGTCACTACCAGACTCAGCAGAACAGGACCAGGTTCTGAACAAATGGCAAACAGAGCAGCTGGGTTTTAATGCAGTCTCGTCATGAAGCAAGGGCAGCCTGAGGACAGGCTGAAGCACTGAGCAACAAAGACCTAACCAGGTTTGTGCATGTGCTGTTTATCAGGCTCTGGCCTGGCACCTTACACACAGAATTTCATTTCATGGGCAGCTCCACATGGAGAAAACCACCCTTAAGTCAGATAGTGCCTGCTACAAAATTCAGCTCAAGGTCACCGATTTCAAGGATTTAAAAAAATTAATGAACCATTAAAACTCAATAATATTTTTTAAGTTAAATAAAAGGATTATCCAGGGTCCTCAAACTGTCAGCCTGATCTTCAGTCCTGTTTTCCCCAAGCACAGTATCTGAGTTACTGCTGGGTCTGCACCCTGGAATGGGACTGCTGACAGTCTCCACCACACAAAAGGAATTAGACCAGAGCTGCTGGCAGGCAGAAGGCAAGTCTGAGTGGCAACCATCTGAACAAGGTGGAATAAAAAGTAGACACTCTCCGAACTCCCATTTTCTGCAGGAGAGACTGTGAAATAGTAATTACCTATATTTCCAATTGAAAAGGAATCAACTCTACTTGACAACTGCATTTAAGAGCACTCAAAAGAAGCAGCAAGGTAAAAATCTTCTGTGAAAATCATAGGCCCTTATTAGTCATCTTACAACTAGTGAAAGAAAAATGAGACAGAGACCACCCACCTCATCTCGGTATGCTGCTGCATTCAGTTCAACGAAATCCTCTCTGTAGTTCACTGAGAAATTGAGGGCATTCACCAGGTGGGCAGCAACATGCATCCCTACAGAATCACACAAAGTGCAAGTCAGAGGGATTTTCAGATACATTCTAAGAAGAAGAGTCAGTTCCTCTCTCTAAATAAACACAGGGTCGAACTTTGACAGCTACATGAGCAATAAAATATTAAATTTAAAAGGGGAATTTTAAAGATACAAACAATCCTGAGTATACAGTTTCAGTATTTAAAATCATGTAAAGAAACTGAATTTTCAAAGGCTAGAAGAAAATAACCCTAGTAAGTCAAGGTCAGAAAAGAATACACATGTGCACACACACATACACTTACAAAAGCAGCGATATAATAACATGGGCATTTACTTATTTACTGAAGCAGCTCCGGGACATTTCAGATGCCCCACACCTCTCCCCTCTCCCGTAACTCCAAATCTGTTGTGTATCTTGTATACTTCACTGCCACTCACCCTAATGTGTAGGCTCACTGAAAGGCTTTTAACTAGTGAAAAGTTTTCACAATCTATACATTTGAATCATAATGTCCTAAACCCAATGGCAAAAGTATTGGTAACCATGTGATGAACACTCAGGAAAATAATAAATACCACTTAATTATCTGTCTACAATGGCACAGTAAACAGTGCTCAACTGACTCAGAGCTCATACAAGATAAAGAAGTTCTAGAAAATTACTAAAGAGTTGAAGACAAATTCATATTGGCATGTCAAGGAAAAATGAAAATTATCTTAAGGAGGTTGGACAAGGAAGGAGCGAATGACCTTCTTGTGTATTGAATTATAATGCCCTCCTCCTTTCCAACCTTTTCTTGTAGGTGAAATGTGGTTTGAATTAACAGCATATTACAATGTACGGGAAAGAACAACAGATAATTAGTTGGGAACCTGTTTCTTGGCTTCATTACTTGCCTACCAACTTCTCAAGTTACTTCTCCATAAAATGACAAAAATAAGAGGTTTAAAGAGATAAGTGATCCAAAATTGCTTAGTAAATCATTAAAGTTTACACAAATATACAGAGGTACTGATTCAAAAGAAGACATGGCTTAGAAATTAGAAAGCTCTATAATCCCCTCAAACCTAGCATATGAGGTATAGAGAAGCCAAAGTTCTGACTTACTCAGAAAGACAAATCAAAATGAGAGAAAAGGACTAGAATTCTAAATAATCTAAACATTATTTAAAAGATTTATAAACTCCTGCCAGTGATCAAGTGAGAAGAGGAAGAGAGTCTCATAAAAAGTAAACAGGAAACTAGAAGTTAATTAACAAGCAAGAACCAGGTTTCAACGAAATGAAACAAAGGATATTTAGGTCACACTCAACTTTGGCAAAGGTATAAAACTATTTAAGCAAACTTGTCTGTGACCTATAGCTTCACCACTTCAGAAATAGCTAGTAAAAATATGTTTATTTAAAATTAAAGGTTTATATGTTAACTACATACTTTATGGCTCAAAAGTGTAAAGGCTTCCTCAGTGGAATTGTCATTCTCTCTGAATTCTCCTAAATAAAAGTCCTAGGGAGTAGCTGTATGAGATGCATGCTTAAGGAGTACATTCACCTTCTTTAAAAGGTCTTTTAGGTCAAAAGAATCCAGGGATTCTAACTTTAGTGAGCATGGAGAGAGCTATGCCAGGCTCTTGGTATCGATTTTCTCATTTAATTCTCACAATAAAACAGTGAGGTAGATAAACTCATACCTATTTTACAGATATGAAAACCAAGGTTAGAAAGGTGACTTAGCCAAGGTCAGACCACTAGCCAGTGGCAGAATGCAGACCCCTGGAAAACTTGCTCCTTCAAGGCAACATGCTGCCCTGTCTCAGGCTCTTGGCTGTTCTCCAACTGAACTAGAATATTTGGATGCAAAAAAAAAGTAGAACAAATCAAGTTATGAATGCTAACATTTTATGATCCTCCACCATTTCTGACCTTCCACCTTTCCTAGCTCCCATCCATCCCTAACTCTTATCACACAGTTGGCCCTCAGCTCTTCCTGGACTCGTACTCCATCCCCAGAGTCAAGCTGCACTGGAGTTCTAATCTCATCCCTAAGCCTCTCTCCGTCTCTCACCTCCATAGGTGGGAACTACCAATAGGAAGACAGATATTCAGAAATAGAACAGTAAAGAAATACTTAGCAATTTTTAAAAAGCTGAAGTTTAAATGATAGCTTGGTAGTAGCTATATTAAAACACCCCTGATCAAAATGGCCTTACATATAAATATCCAAACCAAATGTCTTACAAATAACAACCAGATAAAAATGTCTGGGGCTATGCCACTGAGATAATTAATCCCCAGGATTGCAAATTATAATAACAAATCCTTCCCTAAGAGCTGCATATGCATGTTCTCATTTGCATGTCACATACTAAGGAAGAACAGCAGCTGGCGATAAAGACATTCCATCTCCAGAGTCCATGTTCTTAATACATTTATTACTTGCTGTTCTAAATATTTTTAAGTATTACATAAATACTCAGAATAAAAAATTATTTTAAATTGACTCTTTTTTCTTTCTTTTTTGTTAAATTTTATTGAGGTGACATTGGTTAATAAAATCATACAGGTTTCAAGGGTACAATTCTATGATACATGATCTGTATGTTGCATTGTGTGCAATATGATTCTTAAAAAACAAAAGATTCTCACTTTGTATTTTTAATTGGAATTGAGCAGGATAAATTTCCACACATTTTTGAAATATGTGCTCCTCTAGCCAAGTATTCAATATTATTATCAAAGAAACATTTATCAAATAAAATTTCAAGTGGTATCATATTCAACAAATTTACATTTTGCATTCTAATTCTGATGCATTTAAACTCCTATCATATTATTAGAGCTTAAACACTTTTATTCTGCTTCTTCCAATTTCTTTTTTTTTTTTCAACCTAGGCATGTGCCCTGACTGGGAATCGAACCTGCGATGCCTGGTTCGCAGCCCGAGCTCAATCCACTGAGCTACACCAGCCAGGGCTATTTTTATTTTTCTTTCTTTTTTTTTTTGTTAGAAATAATTTTTTTTTATTTAAATGAATGTTCAAGTACAGTTTTCACCCCCCTACTCCCATTC